>CATIWR010450869.1:0-84726 GCA_949677035.1 Omphalea diandra | reverse complement strand
AGATGTTCAATATGAAGGTGATCCAAGGTTTGCTTTGCCTTTGATGTATGTTGCAAATATGTATGAAACACTAGTGAATGATGTAAATTTGAGGCTGGCCTCTTTGAATGTTATTCGTGATAAGACCATTGGAGTAGCCCTCGAAGCAGCTGGTGGTTTGTACAGAAGAATGGCTAAAAAATTTCCTAAAAAGGGTATGGTGTTTTCTTCTTATGAGATTTTTGGTTGAATAACTGAATAATCCCACTTGAGTAAATTATTATACTAGGAAATGATCTCATGTCATTTCTGTTATTCAACATATGACACCATTCCTGATCAAGTAATGTTAAATATCTCACAGATGGATCTGTGGGCTATATATATTTTTCCCAAGGACATGCCAAGAAACAGCCCTAAGTGAATTCTTATTTTCATTGTATTATATTTTATTCCTTTTATAACTTGGTTAGATGTTTTCTCTAAAGGGTCTTGTATATTTAAAAGAAGAGAATTGGCAACTTCTCTTGAGACAAGAACACGATTCCCGGAACTCGTAATCCAAGAAGAGAAGAGAGTACGTTTTGTGGTGGTGAATGGTTTGGATATTGTTGAAAAACCAAACAACATGTCCATTGAAGATGCTGAGTGGTACGTTGTACCTTAACTTTTCTCATATTTATATGCTGCTTGTAGATTGTAGTCTCTTGCCTATTTTGCTGCACTAGTTTCCCTTTTTCCTTTCTGCCAATTTTCTTAATTCTAGTTTGGGCCGCTGCTTCGATGTAGAACCTTGCTTTCTGGTATAGTCTTACTCAATGTTGGGTTGGGGGTGGGGTGGCGGCGAGAGGGCCGCACAGATTTGCTGAATGACTAGTAATTGTATAAGACTATAATTTAAATGAAAAAAAAAAAAAGTGTACAACTTGTTCAAAAGGTAGGCTTGCACCTAATAGCAAGGTTCCAATTTGACTAGGGTTTTACTTAGGATTGAGGAAGCTCGAAGGCCAAGTAAGCTTGTGAGGAGGATGCTATATTAGGACTGAGTATTGTGAAGGATATAATATTCTTCATAGACCTGGAGAAATGGAGTTCTAATGTTTGCTGTTGGATGTTATATTTCATTTATTTGGTACTTCAGTTTGAAATGCAAGCGTGTATTTCTCCACAATTATATGATCAACATTGGAGCAACTCCTTCATCTTTATTTCAAAAGCAAGGGTTTACAACAAGTCTAGTTAGGCTTAAGTAAATTTAAAATTTTATGGTTGCCATGTGACACAAAAAGGTCGAAATTGTATGCATATTTCAATTTTACTAATCCTTTTAATTTTTCCGTTGTTTGCTTGATTTAATAATTTTTTAACAATTTCAGCAAGTTGATTCAAATGGCAAATATACCAAATTACTTTTCTCCTTTAGCCTCTTGTAGATACATTAACATTTATTTATCCTTTATTAATTAATTTATTTATGCTGAAGATTAATTGTGAATCAATGGCAGGGCTTTAATTTAATGCTTAGTTTATGGGATGACTAAGGAGAATTGGTTTGGTGGAGTAGGTCTCATCAATAGACAAACATATCTATTGATCTTTCTAATGGGTTTAAATGCAATCCCATGTGCCTTCGAAAACTTTGGGCATACACATTATATTTCAAATAAATATAATACGTGCCCATTTAAAATCTTACAACTTGACCATAGATCAATGACTTTTACATTATCATCACCCACTATAAATATACCCAACCCTCCCTATAAAAGGATATTTGACTCATTTCCTAATACTCTCTCTCCACACTTTCTCTAGCTAAACCCTTTCGTCAATATCTCGCTCACCCAACTACTACCACCTACTCGACAACTCATATCGGTACTCTCCTTTCATTTTCGTATAGTCCCTTAAAATGTACCATTTGGGATAGAGGGAGACTTACACCCTTAAAGACCCCTTTCTTTCATATTCTCGCATGTCAAATGTACAAGAGCATATTAGCGTTGCCTACTGTTCGTCCCATGCCTCTCTCTAACTCATCCCCTCTTTTTGGTATTGTTTTGTGCGCAACTGTACCCCATCCCTTCTCTCTTTAAATGTGAACAAACCCTCATCTACACCCCTCACCTTCTTTTTCTCTCTGTGCTACATGTTTTGCCTCCTTTCTTTCTTTCTTCTCCTAGAAAGGGTGTATAATGATTAAAAAAAAAAAAAAATTCATTTGGGCAGCAAATATTCTGAATCTGAAATATAAATTGACTCATAGGTGACATGAATTACTTTTATAGGGTAGTTACAAGTGCTAGGAGCAACTAAAGCAATAAGTTCTATGATTGCCTAAGACACAAGGTGCAACAAAAGCGCTTACCTGAGTGAAGCAAGGCACAACTAAGGCAATAAGTGCTTTTGGCTTCATTGGGTATTGAAAAATTGATTATTGGCTGGTCGTAATAAAATTAAACAAAAAGACTATATATAATAGTTTGAGAAATAAAGAGAAGAAAGAGTAGAAGTGTAGAACTATATATATACTATTTAGAACAAAAAAGGCTGAATGAATATGTAAATAAAGTGGGAAAGAAAAGTGTTTAAAAGTTAAAAAGGCTCTCACTTGTCCTTGGTTTGGCTGGTCATGGCTTAGGACTACTCTTGGAGCATTGAAGAGCTGAAGAATGACAACTTTCTTTTGTTTTTTATTTTAATTTTGATACTGATGTACTTGAATGGAATAAAGATAGCTTTTGTTTTTTTACTTTAATTTGGTTTAAAGTTTTAAATGACAACTTTTTTTGTTTTAGTTTCCTATTTTCATTAGGAAACTTCCTTGATTTTTGATATAAAAGTCCTAATAAATATTTAACTTTCCAAAGTAAACTTTTAGATTTCCTATATAACTTAAATTTATTTAAATATCCCTAATTTTAGGAGTTATAAGTAGGTATTTTAGGAAAAGAAGTTAGTCTTTATTTTTTAAAAAAAAATTTCAGAAACATTTACAATATATTTTGTGGCAAAGGTGCAGATTTTTGTGCCTCTTGCCTTTGGAAAAGGCATTGCCTAGGCTCACAGAGCGCTCACCTCACTCAAGGTGCCTCGCCTTGGAGGTCTAGAGGTGCTTCAGGCCTTGTGCACCTCGCCAAACACCTCATGCGCCTTTGACTACTCTTAATTGCCAGCAGAATTCGACCTCTATTCATTGCTTCCAACAATACCTCATTTCCTCAGGAGTATAAATCTTTCTTGTATGTCGTTTTCATTGGAAATATTGTTACTTGTGCTGCTGCTGTTTTGGATGCCACTTTTCAGCTTGTTTGATCATTTTTACAAGATCTTCCGAATTAAAATTTATATCATGATGGAGCCAAGGAACAACAAGTTTTGAAATTAAACTAGCTTATGCTGCTTGTAAAATTTAACTTCTTCATTTGTAGAATCGGATTTTTTACCTATTTTTTTCAACTAAACTACAAATAATTGTGATGATTTAAAAAATCAAATCTCCTGCTTATATGAGGGCCTATTTGGGGAACGTGAGCAGCTTCTGAAATGTGGTGTTTGCTGCCTGTGGGGAAAGCATTGAGTTGATACACTCCCCACAAGTTCGCTTAGTAACCTCACTAATCATATGTTGCCACTACCAAAAGCATGAACTGACTCTGTCATTGTTACTTGATTGCTAATATTTCAGGTTTAAACGACTTACAGGTCGAGATGAAGTTGCTATCTCTGCTCGAGACTACAAATTCTATTCTCCAAGGCACAAATTTAGGCGCATTGTCTCCAACATTCCTGGTTTGCCAGTAAGTTGGAGTCCCTTTGGTACAAGCCTTAGTGATACCTATTTGAAAACCTAAGATTGCTTTGAAGGTAAAAGTATATAGTTTTGCCTGAGCTTAGTAGCCTGTGCACATTGATCTAGTTTGGGGCTTTCATGAAATGCTATTGAGTACTTCAATTATGATGATCCTTGGCATAGTTTTTTATTGCCACATTGAGGAATGATATATTGATTCCTACAATTCTGTGAACCATAATGGTGGCATGATGATTTTAATGGATGTCTATACTTCTCAGTGACGAGTTTTGTTGGATTGAATATGGAAGTTGTTGATCATCTTTATATATTTTTCAGACGCTTCCTGCCACAGATAGTTCTTCTACAGTGGCTACTGCACAAGGTTTTCGATCTGTAAGTGTAGTATATAATTTAGCTCATCCATTCGCAGTTTGTAATGTTTGCTTTTTGTGTGGGATTATAAATGCCTTGATTGTGTATCACATAATTGTTTCTATATCATATAGTTACTAGTACCTATGTATGCTAAATTTAGAAGTACATGGGAAGAGGAGAGGATGACTGTAGATTAAAAAGTACAATATTATATTATATTGATGAATGAGGACCACTTAATAATTTCTTCACCTAGATAAAAATCTACCTCCATAAGAAACTCTAAAACCTAAACCTATTTGAACATACATCTACTGGTGGCCTCATAATTTGATGTGTAGAAGTGGTTTGAATGCTTTTAACAGGAACAATTTGGCACACATTTTGTTTTTAGGTCTTGGTTTCCATTTGTGTTCTTAGCAACCAATTTGAAATTGTTTATAACCTAGTGGATGGTGGGTGTGATATTTATATTAACAAATAATAGATGTGTGCATCGTTGCTGGTGGAACCCTCAAGCCATTTCTTCTCGTGATATTACATATAAGTATAGCTTAGGCAGTATATAACATACAAATAAACTTATCTTTTTCCTAGTATATGATGAAGTAGTAACATTTGTTTCCTGTCGTCATTTGAAGCATTTATTGAAATTGAATATAATACCTTGTGTGGATCATATGAGCTATATGTTGTTTTGGCTGCTTGTGTTTGTATGTGTTTCTGAATGTTTTAATTATTGTTACTGGTATATGTAATGATGAAGCCGGAATCAAGGCACTGAAGAAAATTTTTTCTATGGCAGTTAAAGCATATGACTTTATGATTTTTAGTCAGTGTGATTAAAAGCGCTCGCTGGGGTGCCTAGGTGCACCAGGTGAGGCACTAAAATAGTTTGGCGCTTCTGTTGCTTTTTATTGCGCTTCATATAAGAAGCGATCAATTTGTGATTTTTTTTTTTCTTAACATTCGAACTTTACATGCGGCAGTTTTATTTTTATTAGCTAATTAGCGCATCACTTACTGGGGTAAAGTAGTCTTTTAAAATCCAGGCATAATAACTTTAGATAGAATAGGAAAAGTCTTGTGTGATAGTTGGTCTTTTTTATTCCTTATTTTGTGTTGGTAGTTTTGCTTTTATTAGCTAATTACAACATCATTCATCTAGGGTAAAATTGTCTTTTATAACATGGGATAATAACTTAAGATAGAATAAGAAATATCTTGTACTGTAGCAACTCCATCAGTTTCAAGCATTAGATTCTTGAATAATTTCATAGATTTTTTTTAATATTATACGTTAGAGTTTTATTTTCCCATGTGAAGTGACTTCTTACAAGTTTTGATTATCATTAGATTTATATTTGCTAATGTTTTATGCTTTTTAGTATATATATTTTTAATTATTTCTTTTTAAAATTAATTTTGTGCTTTGTTTTATTTGGGCAAACGCTTTTTTTGCGCTTCAAGGCGATAGGAATGCATATCGCCTTGAGTGCACCTTTCGCTTTTAACTACACTGTTTTTAGTAATAGTTCTGCTTATCACTTGTTTATTCTTTTTGAGAAAATTGTAATGGTATTGATATTGATATGATAAGGAGAGTTATTTCATTTCTACTTTCGCATTTTGGATGTCCATTAGTATGACTGTTCTTAGTTTGGTCCCTCTTGCATTGCTTGTTTGCCAATAACTTCCCATTCCTAATTGTTTAATGAGGTGTACTTGTTATCTTCTAACAATTTAATGTCTCTACTGCTATTGTTTTTTAGGCCTTACAGCATAGTTGTTAAAAGTGTAAGGCGCACTAAGGCACCAAGAGGTTTTGAAGCCTAGGCACAAGGTGCAAGGCGTGTGTTTGAGTGACAGGAAACATATAAAGAACAAAGTTGCTATAAAATTTCAATATTACTTAATTTCATAACATATTTAAAGGGAAGGGGGGAAGGGGGTGTTGGTGTTCCAGCAACTTTCCGGCGATAGAGATGGAAATTTTGGTAACTTTCTGATATGTTGGATTCTGATAGATTTAGAGATTTTGAGTCCAGCGATGGTGGTCTTTAAAAATGAGAAGGCTCATTGGAGGTGAAGGTTTGAGAGGTGTGCCTTTTTTGCACCTTGCACCTCCACTAAGGCGCACGCCTTAACCATTAGTTGCGCTCCTTAATGACAATGCCTGCCTTTGAGGTTCAGAGAGTCTGACCCTTGGGCCTGGTGTGCCTTGTGCCTAGTGTGCCTCTGACAACTATGCCTACAGTAACCTAGATGTTAGCGATCACTAACCTTATACTGGAACAGGATAGAAGTCGATCTGCTTGACTTTTAGTTCCCTTTGTGGTATATGTTTATGTGGAAAGATGCTAGCTTGACTTTTAGTTTCCTTTGTGATATATGTTTGTGGAAAGATGCTAGCTTGACTTTTAGTTTCCTTTGTGATATATGTTTATGTGGAAAGATGCTATGCTACTATTTACTATATTTTATGTTTGCAATAATCACCATTAAGTTTGTTTGACAAGGCACTTCTCTTTCAGAACATAGTAATGATCTCATTGCTTTTTTTTTTTTTCAAAAGATTTAATGTATACTCCTTAAAAAGAAGAGGAAAATTGGTCATGGGTAAGTAGAATCTTTTCCTCCGGTGTAGTTGGTTTCTTTTTGTGATGGGGCCATCTCAATGTCTTTAAGAATTAAAATAATATATGAAATCTAGATTAAGATTACTTGGACTGAGGAAAAGATGGAAAATCACAATCTTGACTGCTGGAAGGCTGATATACCAAGTTCTATTTGACTTTCTATGTAGGATCAAATGGTAGTACACAATCCCAATTAAAGCTAGAAAACTTCGAAAGTTCTGTAGAACTACGATTTAGATTACAAGCATAAGGTTCTTAGTAATGATTCTATAGTTAGACTTGGGTGAAAATTGAAAAACTGAGAACTTTGACTCATAAACTACTTAAATCTTATTATATATTTCTACTCAAAAAATAAATAAAAAAGCTTTTAAGATAATGACAAAACGTAGCCCATGGCTATTGAACTGAAAATTACAATAAAGAAGTAAATCTTCCACTTCAGTTTGTAACTTTTTAAACTAAAATATTTGAACTAGGTGCAAAATGAGGTTACTATCATTTTCTTTGTGAAAACTCGTGATCAAATTCCACTAATAAAAAGGCAATAATTGCACATGTTATCTCTTTACTATGATATAAATAGAAAACTTCATTAACACGCAAATTACTCATTTGAGAGTAACAGGTAGACTATGCTAAAAAAGCATAGGTTGGAACCTTCTATTTATGATTGGACTATTGACTGAATCCATTGCCCTAGCTTTATAAGTTTTAGGGCCAGGTTTAATGACTCTGGCTAGGTAGTACTATCCTAAACACTTGGTTTGGTATGTGTCATAGTTTGTCATCATTGATTGTTCTGTAGGAGTTTAGGTTCTTTTTTTAACTGTATGCAGGTGCAAAGTGAGCAGCAGCCTGCTTCAAAGCATCACGTGGATTCATTGTCGCATCTGCCTCAGTTTCCCTCAATTCACCAGAACCATCAACATGTTCACCACCAAAGTCAACAGGCGACACAGTTTTCTCAAAATCAACAATGTGGACCAACTTCACACTTGCCTGAAATCACCCATGCTAATCAGTCTCCTAATATTTCTCAGCATATTGCTTACTTGCAGCCCCTCACAGGAGGTCATGGAGGGCGCTTGCATTTAATGGTGAGGGTTCTTTTGATTGGCTTCTCCCCTTTAAGCAAGAAATTAAGTACATATGGAGTGGGATATAGCATCCTCACACTTGCATTATATTGATGAGGTATAACTTCTAGAAGTATATTGACTACTATCCTTATTTTTGTCACTGAAGTACAGAACTACCAATGCGCTTAGTTTTGAAGCATTACTGAGTTGGAAGGAGCTCAGTAATTTTAACCTTTGACAATTTTTATGGAATTGAATCTTGCAGGCCTGAAACCTTAAATTTCTTAATGACAAACCAAGTCATTTCCCATTACATCCAGCCTAAATAAAATTTGCTAATGACTAACATGTTTTATCGCCTGATTTAATCATTCGAAGAGTGTGACAACATGTGTTCTGAAAGTATGGCTTTCAATGGGAAAGGTGGCATCTGTCTTATTTCATTTTATTCTAATGACATTGCCTTCTAAATTTATTAACAAATCCATTACGAAATAGTTGCTCAGTTGTTATGTTGTCCCACTACAAAAATTTGGTACTTATTGTGTTAAACATATGTTTCATCAAGTTTTTGAGAAGCATGCCATCCTCATTTAATTGTTATTTGTGGTCTTGAAGGGGGAATCATTTGGTGTATAAAGTAGGAAGTGGTCTTTATATAGATGGCTCCTTAAATTTTTTGTGTATTTTAGGTTGTTTAGCCCATGTAAGTAGGAGGGAAAAATAGGGAAATATAATTGCTTAATTGCCTGTTTAAGCATAAGTTAAACTTGAAAAGTATGGTTGCAAGATAAACTGCAAAAAGTCATTTTGACCTGTTATGAGGTTCTTTTATATTCCTCTTAGATAACTAATTACATGCATATTTTTTCCTGTGTGATTGATTTTTGAAAATAACAATCATGTGTAACTATTTTACAATTGGAACTGGCATCAAACAATCATCCCCCTTGTTCGCAGCACGAAATCATCCCCTATGAACAAGGTGGAAGGAAAAAACAAAATTAGTAAACCTTTTATTCTCCTTGGTAGTAGGCCTTACATATGCAATTAGCAGTCTGCAATGTGCAGATTTTTTAATGTTAATATATGCATTAAGATGATCTGCAATTTTCCAAAATGTTTTATCTTCTTTGAAGAACTGATTAATTTGCAGCCTGCAAGCCCGGCAAAGTTTTGCGATGAATGTGGTGCTTCCTATCTAAGAGAAAGCTCTAAGTTTTGCTCAGAATGTGGTACAAAGAGGCTAGGTACGTGATATATCTTAAAATATTTATTTAATATTCCAAATTATATTAAATTTGTTTCCTTCATTACAATTTGTAAATCTGAAGAGTATACATTTATTCATGTAATAGCTAAAGGGATTAAATTGTTGGCTTTATGCTTTACACCTTTTTTTTTCCGCTGGACTATTGTATACGTTTTGGCTTTTAATTGATACTGCCCAATAACTCGACGAGCTTCGAATTTCCAATAAAGCATCGAAATGACAAGTATGTTACATTTTCTTATATGTACTTATTAATAACTCGCAGCGAAGCATTTCAAAGAGCAGTGAAATAAATGATAATGTACATACATTTTCTTAATTATGATTATTCGTTGTCATCGGCGTTTGTAGGCTTTATCTATAAATGTACTATATGATGAGTTTATGGTAGCAATTTTTGCATTGTCTATAATTTAAAATTTTAGACAACAAAGTTCGATACAATGAATTTCAAACAAACATAAGATTGGTTTATTCCTATTCACCGACTGAATAATAATACTTATCACAACATAATTTTATAATGGAAATTTATTAAATTGACAATGAACGGATCTCTATATGCATTTTTCTAGAGGAATTTTCTATGTACTTTCACACACACACACACACACACATACATATATATATATATATATATATATATATATATATATATATATAGATGAAGATATTATGTACATTCATAAATAGCTAAACAATCAATTGTGTAACCTTACATTTAACTAATTGGGGATTTTCGATTTGATAATATTACGAATTCAATCTGTATCAATCAAATTCAAATTAATGTTAACGAAATTGAATTCTATTATATAATTTAATAAATTTAGACTGTACCATGAAATTCACTTAGTATTGTTTTGTTAGAATCCAATGCATGCCAGTTATGTTCTTTTAAAGGGACTAAAATCCGAATCGGAATAAGATTATTTCAAAAAGCCTCTCTAGAATAATAGGAAAAAAAAAAAAAAAACTATCTTTGTTGTCGTTTTAAAATTGTGCTTATCATACCTATGTTCAAAAACTTAACATAAATTGCTGACATGGCTAGTATAAAGGTATTTGTAAATTAATTTTTTAAAATTATATTATTACATTAATATTGTATAATTTTTCTTCTAATAATTGTGGATTTTATGATTAAAAACTGAATTGTTTTTAGCATAAATGGCAATCAACTAGAGAATAGCGTAATTGTTCCACTTCAATTTTAGTCTTGGATATAACTTAAAATAAATGAGTAATTTTTTTATTACGTGTTGAAAGGTTATGATTATGAATGAAAAAAATTAATTTCTTTATGAGGCTATATAATATAATTCTCTTAAAATCTAAGAAAATTAAATTTATATCGTCATAAACTCAAAAAGAATAAAAATGAGAAGCTTCTGAATTTGAATTACTTGATGAAAGTATGGGTGTCTGAATATATCATGGGGTTGATTTAATTTGCTACAAAAAAATATTGTATATGACAAATTTTTATCGATAAATACAGAAATTCTATCAGTAAAATAATTTATCGATGGAATATTACTGATAGAATTGATCACAAAATATTCAATCGAAAACTGTTGATCAAGATAATTAATGTCCATCGGTAAATTTATCGATAGATTGCAGATAGAATATTCCGTTTGCAATATGGTAAAAAAATATCGTCTATTACCGTTGGAGTACCCGTTGTAAATTTAATGGTAAATTCGAAGGAAATCCATTGATAAGTTAATCTATATTTTTCCCAAGCCGTTGACAGTCCGTTTGCTTTATTTTTTTGCCAACAGCTAAGTTCTATTCACATTTTTTGTTAACCATGCACCATAAGAAGAAGAGACCTTGGATGGTACAGTTCTCATTAGATTCTTGCTTGCCATTTATGTTCTACATTATGAAATAGTGGGCAATTCTCAAAGCATGACTTTTGATCTTAGAGGCTTTGTCGTTATTACTATTATACTTAGAGATACCATCCATGACGGATTTTCAAAATTCATTGAGACCAATTTTGAAAAAAGGTGGTTGTTTTGAGTAATCATATGTTGTCACCTTAAGGCAATTTGCCAAATCCTTAGGGCACATCTTATATTGCTTCCTAAATAATCAAAATTTGATAGAGCCTAGATTCTTTATCTTGTCATAGTTATCATCTAGCAGCTCCAAAGTAGCTACAAATTCTATTGTAAACTTGAAATAGGTTGGCTCTTTAATTCTAGAAAAAAGTTCCATCTGATACCTTCCATCTCAACTTTATTAGCTAGCTTGTACCTAGCTAAATCATCCTAATCAATGAATTTTTTTAGGCAATCTTCACACCCAAATCCATTTCTTCCTTAGTTTTGAAAGATACTTTAGGAGCATTTGCTGCTTACTTTATCTCTTTTTTAGTGTGCTCTATTTCTTATACCTTAACTTTTCCTTTGCCATTTCTACTAGTCCTTGGTCTCTTAGGAGTTGGTGGAGCAGAAGAGGGTTCAACAACCTTTTTCTTCTTGGCATCTCAAAGAGAAGCAAGGTTTTCTTTAAAACTTGACCTTAAGTCTAGTCGTGGATTCATCATCCCAGGTTTCTTATAGTTTTTGGTCAATAGAGTCTTGGGGGCCTTTGAGTTTGAGATTTGAAGGAGGTTTAAGGAAGTCTTAAAGAGTTTCCAAGCTGGTTTCTCAAGAGAAAAGAAAAATAGCAGAATATCGCTTGAGAGAGAGAGATTGTTTAGGGTACAATGGTCCTTTATAACCCCTATGAAATATGATTGTTAGGCTTGTTAATGCACATTGCAAATTCTGCAATGACTATTCGACATAGCCATTGATATGGTTTAGTACCATTTTGCTCTTCAATGACTATAGTCCTTTCCAAACTATTGTTGAAATCACTCTCAATGATCATTCGCATCTCGCAACAACCATGGAATTCATCCTAGCTCATTGCAACAATCTATCATTACTTCCAACGATCATTAGCTGTCCCACAATGAATGTTGTATGAGTTCCTCAATAAAAACATTTTAAAAGAAGTTTTTAGGAAATTTTCAACAAGAAATTTTGTCAATGAATCATTATTAATTAAATCTAATGATGAAATAAAAAAAACTTAATTGAACTTGGATGCCTTTTATAAACAAAATTATTGGTTATCAAAGCTAAGTATCTATTGATTTATCATACAACATATATAAGTTCAATTATTAAAGTAATAGAGAGAGAAAGAAAAAAACGGGTATAGTTCTTACATTATACTACTATCAATCATACCTAGCTCTTTTTCGATGAATTGCATTATCTCATCACAAAGAAGTTTAGTGAATATATTTGCCAATTGATGGTTAATATCAACAAATTATAAAACAACATCTCCACTATTAATATGATCTCTTATAAAATGATGCTTAATATCTATGTGTTTTCTCTTAGAATGTTATATGGAGCTTTTGGTCAATTTGATTGCATTAGTGTTATGACACTTTATAACAACATGATCAACAATTATCTTGTAAACAAGTAATTGTTACTTTATCCAAAGGATTTGTGCACAACATAGACTATTTACAACATATTCAGTTTCTGCAGTTGCCAAAACAATGGAGTTTTGGTTTTTGCTACTCTCTGACACTAAAGAGTGTATTAATAATTGACATGCTTGAAGTGAGCAAAGTCAACATCTGAGTATGCTTTTAGATCAAAATTAGATCCTTTAGGGTATCAAAACCCTAAGTGTGGTGTACTATTTAAATATTTCAAGATATGTTTGATAGCATTTAAGTGTGACTTCTTAAAATTAGATTAATATCTTACACATAAACATACATTAAATAAAAAATTTGGCTTAGATGTAGTGAGATAAAGTAAACTATCAATCATATCTCTATATAGCTTTTAATCTATTGCCTTACTAGTTTTATGAATGTTAAGTTTGGTGTCAGTGCTCATTGGTGTCTTACATGTCTTGCTCATGTTCATTCTAAATCTCTTAAGTAATTCCTTAGTATATCTGGCTTAATTGATAAAGATTCATTCATTTTCTTTTTTGATTTGCAAACCAAGGAAGAATTTGAGTTCTTTTATCATGTTTATTTCAAATTCGCTTTTCATCACATTTGAGAAATCTCCATAGAAGAAAATATTAGTGTCACCAAAGATAATATCATTAACATAAATTTGTGCAATCAACATGTCCCTTTTGTGTTTCTTAGTGAAAATTGTGGTGTCGATTAAGCCTTTTGAGAAACCTTTCTTTAGTCGAAAGTTGCTCAATCTCTCATATTAAGCTCTTAGAGCTTGCATAAGACATACATAATGACTCAGTGAGTTTTTAGACATAGTTTGGACACTCACGACGTTTAAAATAAGGAGGTTGTTCTACACACTTCCTCCTTTATATAACCATTTAAAAAGACGCTCTTAACATCCATTTGGCATAGCTTAGGATCCATGTATGCAATAAAAACAAGTAATATTCTAATTGCTTTTAATCTTACAATAGGGATGAAGGTTTCATCATATCCTATTCATTCCTTTTGGTTATAACCTTTGGCTACCAACTGAGCCTAGTTCTTAGTTATGCCTCCTAGCTCATCTAGCTTATTTCTAAATTTTGTTCTAATAATAGAATCATCTTTAGGCCTTGGAACTAAGGTCCATACCTTATTATTTTCCAATTGATTGAGCTTGTCTTCCATGGCAAAAACCCAATGCTCATCTTTTATATCCTTTTGCACATTCTTAGGCTTAATTAGAGATACAAAAGCAAAATTATTGCATGCATTCTTTATGATGATCTAGTTGTTACCCAATTTGATGGACCACTAATGATGAGTTTCCTTGGGAGGTCCCTCTTATATATTTAATCCTTCTCAAGTTGAATGTGCTCTATATTTGGAGAGATAGGGGGTGAATTCTCATTTGTGTCATAATCATCCTTTTGTTCTTTCTCCATCTCACTTTCATTGTCTTTAATGTTGAGCTCATCCATACGTTCTATAAGATCTTCAAAATCTTCTTTTCTTAAAAAAGTTAGGTTAGATTCATCAAATATTACATGTATTGACTCATATACTATAAGAGTTCTCTTATTAAATACTTTATACCCTTTACTAGTATTGGGATAACCTAAAAAGATTCTTTCATCAAATTTGAAATCAAACTTACCGAGGTTGTCCTTAGTGTTTAAAATAAAACACTTACATTTAAACACTTTAAAGTATGCAATCTTGAGTTTTTCTATCATTTCACATATTATAAGAAATTTTTTTAAACATAGGTACTAGAACTTTATTAAGACATGGCATGAAGTGTTGACAGCTTTTTCCCAAAATTACTTTGGAAAATTATACTCATTTAGCATAGTTCTTACCATCTCTTAAAGAGTTCTATTCTTCCTTTTTACCACACCATTTTTTTATGGAGTGCTAGGTGTTGAAAAGTTATGTAAAATACCATATTCATCACAAAAATATTGAAATATAGCATTTTCAAATTCACCACTGTGGTCTTATTAGGTTTTGTAAAACAAGTCTAGTGGCAAAATACAATTTTAAATGTACAGAATCCCATGAGAATCTATGCAACTTAATTAAGTCAATGAAAATGATATGAAATCTTACCAATTCGAGCATAATTGCAAGACTCTCAGAGAGATGGTTTACATCAATTTTCAAATACTTATTTTAAACCAAAAACTATAATTTAGGTGCTAATATAAAACCCTGACTTGAGATTGGAGCATAAATTGTCACCCTGAGTTATAACACCCTGACTTGAGATTGGAGCATAAATTGGGAGATTTAGGTGCTAATATAAGATTAACATGCTTTGTAGGTATCCACATGAACAACCTCTCTCTAAAATGAAGAGTGTGTTAGCATTAATAGTTTTAGGTAACTCTCTCTAGCCTTTTTGTGTTTTTGATTTCTCTGGAGTAATAGAATATATTTGAATACACTAACTCTATTCTAGAAAACACCTAGGTTAATATATTTTAAGCATTAGATATATATATATCAACTTTGTATCTTAAGAGATACAAATAATTAGTATCCTATTTTATTTTAAATTTTAAAACAAAATATATATCTAAATATTTAAGATAATATCTCTAATTATTTTAATTATAAATATATAACCAAAAAGAGTAGAAACTATCCTTTTATGACATAATTTCTCAATTGAACATAAGGCACAAATTAGGTCACCCTTCGTAGTTCAATTAAATAGTTTCTTGATCTCCAAGTAGACTAGTGTAAAACGATATTAATAACTTTTATCAATTCATTTTTGCACGACCATGAATTTTTCTTCAGTCTAACTCATCAAGGGACTCGGAGTTATATTTCTTATAACTACATAAGGAATAATTATTCATATTCCTTTATACGATTTACCTCAAACCTAATAACAACCTTTATAATCATCTTGTTAAAAATAATGTTAGACTTTATCAAAACATAAATTTTATCATATTAGAATCTACACTGATTTTTAGGTTAGAGGATTAAGTTAATACTATTGCATGAAAATTACTTATGATAATTTATCCATATAGTGTTCTCATAATGAGTCGGTCCAATACAACATTTCTCAAATATATATCTATGTGTTTAACTTAATATCTCATATAAATTACTAGTAAAATATAGTCATCAATTAAATATATACTAGTATTTATTCATTACTATCTCAATAATAATGACTGACAAGAGATAATTTAAAAGAGAATTCTTTATACCTAAGGATTTCACTTTCAAGTCACATATTTGATTCTTGATGACTTTAAGTAAAATTACTATCCATGAAATTTATCATTTAGTTATAAACACAATATGATAGAGATATTTAATAAAATGCAATCATGATAATATTAAAATATCCATTATAAAATTAGCTTAGGGCACATTGCTAATAGATCCCAATGGTTGTGATTTTCAAATCCCTTTGCTTTTGAATCTCTTGGTAAATGATTTGAAAACATCAAAACTAGAATCCTTATGAGGAAGAATTAAGATCCACATGTATCTAGAAAAATATTTACTATGATGAATTCATAATTCATGCTTCATAAGCTAGTAGTCCTTAAAGGACCAAAGAGATCTAAGTGTAGTAATTGGAGAGGTCTTGTAGAGCTTACCTTATTCTTAGCTTTGAAAGAAGACTTACCTTTCTTACCTCTTTGACATGCATTACATACCTTATTCTTGGAGAAGTTGATCTTGGGAAGTCCTTCAATTAAGTCCTTCCTCAACTTATTAATTAACTCTACGCTAGCATGTCATAGCCTTTTATGCCAAGTTCATCCTTCATGTACTATTGTAACTAAACACTTGACATTATTATTTAGTAAAGAATTCAAATTAATAACATAAATATTATGTATACTCCTACCAATAAATAAAATTTTATTGTCACTCATTCTTGACACATAGTAGACTTATGGTTCAAACATAATCCTTAACCTTTGTCACACAGTTGACTAACACTGATTAGGTTATCTTTGAAGCCATTAACTAAAAGAAAGTTATCAAGCATGGGTAAATCAACATCCCTACCTACTTAATCAATACCTAATATCTTTGCTTGCTATTATCTCCAAATGAGGCATTTTAAGTCCTTTTATCTTTTCAAGTTTGGTGAAGAACTTGATATCACTTGTTATGTGCTTGGAACATCCACTATCAAGGTACCATTTGTCTTTTTTTCACTTTGGATTTCAAGCACACTTAAAAGATAAATAATTCATTTCTTCTTAGGTACCCGAATTCTTTAGGTCTTTGAGGGTTAGATCTTCTCAATTTTTCATCTTGTCTTCTAGAGAGGCAATGATAACAATGTAGTCATACATACCACAATAGTAGCAGTCACCATTATGCAGGTTTTTTTTGGCTCTTTGAGATATTCATAAATTGTTTCCTATATGTGTGCCTTATTTGTGTATTAGGTCTTAGTGTAGGCCTTTTGCAAGTATATCCTTGACTTCTAAGAAGTTGGATATTATTGTGAAAGGATGTATTCTTTCATATATTGATTCAATTGAGAGAATATATATGGGTATATATACAACAATATGGAAGCTAAACTAGGAAAGAATGTTGTAATTCCTATAATCAAGCTATTCTTGTAGCCTAGGCCATAATTAAGACTATAATTAAGATATAAATCTTATAATACTCTCCCTCAAGCTGGAGCATCAATGCCAATCATGCCTAGCTTGTTACATATGTAAGACACCCGATTCCCATAAAGAGCTTTTGTAAAAATATCACTTCTTACTATTTTTTCGTCTTCACGTATGTTATAGAAATTATTTTTTGTTGAATTTTTTCTTAAATGAAAACCATTCGTTCCGGTATAAATAGTCATTATCTGTTCCTCCACCGTGAGGGAAGCTGATTATTCATGAAACACTGAATTCGAGGTAATACAAATAGTTGATTGATTATCGCACCATAGCTTTGTTGGAATTGATACTTTAAGACTAACCTTAGTTAGAAATTGAAAATTTCGCATAACTTCACACACATATTGAGCCATCACTCTATATTCTGATTATGTACTAGACTATGATGCAATATTTTGCTTATTACATTTTTATGAAATCACGTTGCTAGCAATAAAAAAATAATAACCATTAGTAGATCTTTAGTCAATCTTAGATCTTGCCCAATCAATACATGAAAAATACTCAATATTATTATGACCATGATTTTGATTCAAATTCCCTCATCCAGGAGCTCCTTTTAAATAACATAGGATTTGTTTCAAGGCTACCAATAATGTACTATCAGAGATGACATAAATTGACTTATAACATTGATTGAATAAGTGATATTAGAGCGAGTTTCTTATCTAAAGACTTGTCAGAGAAAACTTTCTTACAAAGCCAGTTTAATACTAAAGTTTTTAGAGAATAAGTGATATTGTCTGTGATGACTTGTCAGAGAATAAGTGATATTATCTGTGATGAGAAAGTTTAATACTACAGTTTTCTCTGACTTACAGCCTGTGATGACAATATCATCTACATACATAACAAGTAGAATAATGTTAAATGTTGACTACTTATAGAATACTGTATTATCAAACTTGATTTTACTCAATCTAAACCTCTCTATTGCTTGACTAAAATTTTCGGGCCAAGCACAAGGACTCTGTTTCAATCCATATAGTGATTTTTAAAGATGAAAAACCTTCCTAGATTCCCCCTGAGCAACAAACACAAGTAGTTGCTCTATATGGAGTTCCTTTTAAAGGTTCCCATACAAGAAGGCTTTTTTGACATCAAGTTGATAAGAGGTCAATCATATGTTGCTGCCATAAAGATGAATAATTAGATGGATGTCAATTTTGCTACAAGTAAAAAATGTTATAATAATCTACACTATATGATTGTGCATAGCTTTTAGCTAGCATATGAGCTTTTACACATGTTATTGATCCATCGGAATTAAATTTGACTGCAAAGACCCATTTGTACCTAACAACTATCTTATCAATAAGTAAATCTACAAGATCTCAAGTACCATTGGCAATTAAAGTATTCATTACATCTATCATTATAGTACACCAATTAGGATGGGATAAGGCTTGATGAATAGATTTGTTAATCGCTATAGAGTCAAAAGATGTAATTAAATAACAAGAAATAGAAGAAAGATTGTCACAGGTAATAAAACAGAAAATAGGATAATTGTATTATCATTTACCTTTTTTAAGAGCTATGGGTTAATCAAGGTCACTAGATATTAGATCCGATGACAAAGTGAAAACTAGTGTTGAACTCTTCACAGAAGGATAAGGTCTTCGAAAATGGACTTGAATAATAAGTGGTTTCAATTGAGGAGGTTGTGGTAATTATGGTATGGAGATAGGACATAAGACATGATAGACAAAGAGATCATCATCCTCTTTATGATCCACAAGAGCAGATGTGGCAAGAAAGAAAGGTATGTGTTCATAGAATGTAACATCAGCTAACACAAGATAACGGTTTAGAAGAGGAGAATAATACCTATTCCCTTTTTAGAGATGAAAATAGCCTAGGAAAACACATTTTAGTGGCTTAGCATCTAATTTGGAAACTTGCAGATGAGCATCACGAGCAAAACAAGAACAATAAAAAATGCGAGATTCAATAGGAAACACATATTTGGAAATAAAATTTTATACAGAATTTGGCCATAAAGAATAGTAGAGAGCATTTAATTAATAAAAAAATAAGTTGTAAACACAACATTAGCCCAAAACTATTTAGGAACATGCATTTGAAATAATAATAATAATAATAAAAGCACTTGCTATTTTAAGAAGATGTTTATTTTTCCTTTCGACCACCCTATTTTGAGATGGAGTGTCAACGAATGATGATTGATGAAAAATTTCATTTTGAGTCATGTAAGTATGAAAAGAATATATATATATATATATATATATATATATATATATATATATATATATATATATATAAAAAACTCAAACAAATAAAGATATATATAAAAAACACACCCAAAAAAAAAATAATATTAAATATTATATTTTGAGTCATTTCAGTATTAAAATTATATATATATATATATATATATATATATATATATATATATATATATATATATCAAAGTCAATCAATCATATAAAGTGATCTATTACTAACTCCCCTTAAGCATATCATTTATTCAATTGTCATTATAAAAAAGAATCAAACATCAATAGCAAGGGAATATAGAGCATACAGAAAGAGAATATAGATAAAGAGTTAACTTTTCATTACAAAAGTAAAGTTGTCCAATACATCAACTATTTTTGAAAATAAGGACAAAAACAAAAAGAAATAAAATAAACAATGCATCATGAGGAGGTCAAGTTTTACAGGGTGGGATAGGCTTTGGTTATAAGGACTCTAAGGATTTTTTAGACTCCTTAGGGTCATTTATTGCATTTAGTTCCTTAGAGGGAGGATCTTTGGGATCTTGACTCATCTCAGGTAGAACCTCTTACTACTTTTGAGTACTTGGACTCTCTGGTTACATATTCAACCATTCTACTATCCAATCCAGTATTTAGTTGAAATCCTTCACCTTTCTTTGAAGTTTTTGAACCTTTTCATATAGAGAGGTGCTAGAGGACTCAACTCTTCTTACTGCAGTAGTAAGGACTTCTAATTGCTCAAGCACCTTTTGTTCAAGGGAAGTGAAGGTTGGAGTAGGTGCGTTTGTGCCTATTCCTTTAACTATTGTCACCCCTGCCTTGATAGCCCCTTTAACATCCTCATTTTCATCTCCCTTTTGAGGAGTTTCCCCTTTTCAAGTACCCTTTTATCATCCCAGTGTCTAATCTTTGCAGGATCCCCATACTCAGTAATATCTCACAAATGGGCTTATTATAAGGCAACTTTTCCAACACTATATTGGCTTCTTCAAACTCTTCTTCAGTTTAGGGGATTGCTTTTACAAACTTTGCAATCTTTATGATGTAATGAGGCATTACAAATTTGTTTGCCTTGTCCACTTGTCCATTTATTCTCTGCATCAAGAGTAAGGGTGTATTTACCTTTCATTTATTCTTCATGCACTCGAGGTAGAGGAGATTTGTTATGGTGTAGCTATTGTTTGATTAGCCTCTTCCATTTATGTTCCAGGAAATCAATCTGTATGCAATACTTAAGGCTTGGCGCTTGATCTTAAAAGTCTTGCTATTGTTATTATTTTAGTTGCTTTCTTCCATCAATGATCGATTTCCAAAATTGATTAACATCAATTTTAAAGGTTCGAAAAGGCTCTATCAAACTGGTGTTAGTAGGTCCAAGCACTTAGCTAAGTCATTTGGTTTGAGTGTATACTTCTCAAATAGCCTAAACTTTATTATGCCTTCTTAGGCATATACTTTATAATCATTGCCTAAGATCTCCAAGGGTTTTAAAAATTCCACTATCAGCTTCAAATATTAGGGTTCTCTAAAATGGTAAAACAACTCCTATCTAGTCCTAACCATTAACTTTTTCACTTTTTCTGCTAGTTGCAGGTCATTCCACTCTAATAATTTCCCACCTCTAAGATTTCTCTTCAGAAGTTTTAAAGCTAATTCCTTTTCCTTTTCATTTTTAAGATGAAATTGCCAAACGAAATGAGAAGTTATGGGTATAAAAATGCTCTGTTTCGGTAGCCTTCCCTTTCCCCTTTTAATCTTAGCAAGTTTTGGATTTCTTAGTTTGTTGCTAAGTTGTAGAGGGTTCTACAACTCTCTTCTTCTGTAGAGCTATTATTGATGCTAGATTTTCCTTAGTTTCAGAGCTAGAGTAAAAAGGTTATGGGTTATTTCTAGCTAGTTGTTTGCATCTCTTAGTGAAATATGGTTTGAATGCCATTTAATTGTGTGAATGAATGTTTGATGCAAAGGAATATGCAAAAATTTATAGCAAAAATTAAAAGAGATGAGTATAAAGCAAAGCAAAATAGAAAGTAAAATTATTTTAGGGTTTGAGGGGGGTTTAAATAGGAGTTCAATAAGCACTCATTTTTTAAAAAAAATATGACCATTAGAGTGTTCAACAGCTATAACGAGTTAGGTAGTGACTGTTGGACATGACCGTTAGCTTGCTCTTATAAGTGTTCTTCAGCCAATGATGGTGGCTAGTTCGCAACCACCATTGGCTGATAACAAAGGTCGTTGGAACTCACAACGATCGCTGAGACCAAGAAAATCAAAATGAGGAACTCACAAGTAACACAATGGTCATTGGGAGAAATGCAATGACCCTTGGCTAAAATGCAATGACCATTGGCCACATTCAATTCTTAATTTAAAACCCAATTTTTGAAAGTTACAACCATTTTGAAAACTTAACTAATAAATGTTATTAATCAAATTCAATGAAATAATCATGAATTCAACTAACATATGGATAGTTTAATTAACAACATATACAGTTAAAATATTTAGCCATTGAATCTAAAGACTTTAATGGTGATCAATTCAAGCAACAATGATCAAGTATCAACATAACAAAGATCATAAATAGTTCAAGAAAGAGAAGAACTTGTTTAAAACTATTTTAAGGTATTTTCATCAATTATACTAAGTTCTCTTTTGATAAATTGCATCATTTCATCACAAAGAGTTTTAGTGAAAATATCTACCAATTAATGGTTAGTATCATCAAAGTCTAACACAATATTGCCAATATCCATATGATCCCAAAGAAAGTGATGTCTTATGTCTCTATCTTTACTTCTATAATGTTGAATGTGATTGTTGGACAAATTTATGACACTAGTGTTATCACACTTAATGAAAACTTGATTTACAACCATTTTGTAATCAAGAAGTTTTTGTTTCATCCAAAAGATTTGTGCACAACAAAGGCCAGTTGCCACATACTTTACTTCTGTAGTTGATAAAGCAACTGAGTTTTGCTTTTTGTTACTCTAAGACACTAAGCATTAACTAAGTAATTGACATATTCCTGAAGAGCTCTTTTTATCTAAGGTACACCCAACAAAATCAGCATTAGAAATACATTTAATTCAAATGAAGAACTTTTAGAATGCCAAAGTCCTAAGTTGAAAGTACCCATAAGATATTTAAGTATGTTTCATAACACACAAATAAGACACTTTAGGATTAGATTGATATTTAGCACATAAGCAAACATAGAATATAATAGCAGGTATAGAGGCTATGAGATAGAGTAAACAACCAATCGTACCTCTATATAAATTTTGGTCTACATTTTTACCATGTTCATCTATGCTTAGCTTGATGTTGACGTTTATAGAAGTTTTGCAAGCTTTGCTATTGTTAATGCCAAATCTTTTTATTAGTTCCTTTGTATATTTTGCTTGAGTAGTGAAGATTACTTCCTGGATTTGTAATCCAAGGAAGAATTTGAGTTCTCCCATCATGCTCATATCGTGTGACATATCTATATTCTTTCTTTCTTCTCTAATGTTTAGCTCACTCATTTGACCTGTAAGATCATTAACATCTTTTGTTATTCTTGAAAAAGTGAGGTTAGATTCATCAAATACAACATGTATAGACTTCTCTACCATAAGTGTTCTTTTGTTGAAGATTTTATACCCTTTGCTAGTAGTAGAGTATCTAAGGAAAATTCCTTCATCCAATTTAGAGTTAAACTTATTAAGTTTGTCTTTAGTGTTTAGAATGAAACACTTGCAATCAAAAACTCTAAAATATGTAATCTTGGGCTTTCTATTGTTCCATGACTTATAGGGAGTTTTATTTAACAAAGGTCTCACCAAAACTCTATTTAAGACATAGCAATAAGTGTTTACAACTTTAGCCCAAAAGTACTTAGGAAGATTGTACTCATTCAATATGGTTCTAGCCATTTCTTGAACAGTTATATTCCTTTCTACCACACCATTCTATTATGGTGTTCTAGGAGTTGAGAAGTTGTGTGAGATACCATACTCATCATAAAAACTATGAAACTTTGCATTCCCAAACTCTTCTCCATGGTCACTTTGAATATAAAAGATTTTCAAATCCTTTTGTTTTTCAATTCTTTGGGCAAAGGTCTTAAAAGTATCAAAACAAGAATCCTTATAAGGGATAAATAATACCCAAGCATATCTAGAGTAATCATCTATTATGAAAAATACATAATGCATTCCTCATAACTAGATACTCTAGTAGGGCCAAATAGATCGATGTGAAGCAACTGCAATGGTCTAAATGAATTTACCTTGTTCCTGGCTTTGGATGAGGATTTAATTTGTTTACCTTTTTGACATGCTTCATAAACTCCTTCCTTTGCAAACATGATTTTAGGTAAACCTTCAACCGAGTTTCTTCTTTTGAGTTTATTGAAGAGTTTTATGCTAGCATGTCCTAGCCTTCTATGCCAAGTTTTACCTATATCAACTATTGAAACTAAACACTTTACATTATGGTTTATAAAAGTGTTTAAATCAATCACATAGATATTATGAACTCTTCTACTAATAAATATAATTTTGTTGTCATTTATCCTTGATACATAGCATGCTTATGGCTCAAACATAACTCTAAGGCCTTTGTTACTAACTTACACTTCGCAAGTTATGCTTGAGTCCTTCAACAAGCAACACTTTATCAAACGTAGGTGATTCATCATCTTTACCAACTTTACCTATGCCAATAATTTTGGCTTTGCCATTGTCTTTAAAAGACATATTTCTAAGAACTTTAATCTTTTTCAATTATGAAAAGAACTTATTTTCTCCGGTCATATGCTTTGAACATCCACTGTCAAGATACCACTCTTATTTTTCAATTTGGGACTTCAAGCATATCTACAAAATAATGAGAGTTATGTCTTAGGTACCCAAACCTTTTTGGGTCCTAGGGTGTTAGCTCTTGCCAATTGCTCATCATGCCTTTTAGAATGGCAATGATAAGAAATGTGGCCATATATACCACAACAAAAACAATCACCATCAAAGTGAGCTAGTGTATTACTTCTAGTGGAACATGTACATAGTGCCTTCTAGATTTGTAGCTCATTTGAGCAATGTGTCTAAGAGTACTTCTCAAGTGAGGAATTCTCTTGTGTTGCATGTGTTTATATCCATAATTATACTAGGTTTTATGTCTCTGCACACTTTGCCTTTTAAGCTTGTATGAATGGTATATATAAGCATAATTTGCTCTAAGAGAAACATGTCTCAATTATGTGTGAATGTGTTGTGACTTACCTTTTTTGCCATTTATCTTGTCATTTCCCTTCTTGAGAACTTTTGGCATTCTTATGGGTTAGGAGCACTATCTTCTTTAGCCTTAACAAAGACTATTTTGGAGGTAAAAAGAGTAGTTGAAGTAGAAGCATTGTAGCCTAATCCATGTATGATGGATGAGCTATTTTTAAGGATGGAGTCTAACTTCTCCTTTCCCTTGCTAAAGTTATTGAGGCTTTCCTTAAGCTTAAGGTTTTCAACTGTGAGAGACTCAACCTCCTTAACTACAGTTTCTTGACCATTAATATAATCTTTTAAAAATTTCTTCACTTTTTTAAGAGAGGAGGTGTTAAGCATTAGAGTCTTAACTTTCATAGTGAATTTGGTGATTGTAGAATGCAATTTATCTCTAGAGTAGGAGTCAAAAGGATTTACCCTTTTTGTCATAATCACTGTCACTGTTGGATGAGTGTTCACTTGAGGATTCATTTGATTGCTCCTCAGTTGCCATAGGACAAAGGTTAGCAAGTTTCTTTATTGTGTCATCTTTATTAGGTTCAGAATCACTAGTGTCATCCCAAGTGGCTTTGTACACTTTCTTTCCTTTCTTGGAGGTGTTTTTTCTATGAAGGAACTTACTTTTCTTAATCTTAAGACAATTTGATTTTATGTGTCCTTTCTCATTGCATCTATAACAAATAAGTTGACTTTTCCTACCTCTTTTCTTGTATCTTTTTACCTTCCTACCCTTTTTATTTGAGAGGAACATCTTTACTTGATTGGTGAGGAAGGCAAGATTTTTATCTTCATCATCACTAGAAGAAGAAGATGTTAATAAAAAAGAATTAGATGAAGATTCAAAACGTACCTCTTTAGCTTTCAATGCCAAGTCTTTCTTTCTCATTCTTATGTTTTCAGTTGGCTTTTCAAAAGCAATTTCATGAGCCAATAGCTTTTTTATAATCTCATCAAGTGACAGGGCTTTCAGCTTAATGGCCTCCTCTCTAGCTGTCTTCTTAACTTCTTACTTATCTTTGAGAAGTGTTTTCAGAATTTTTGCTATCATATCCTTATTTGAATATGACTTCCTTAAAGTTTGAGAGTGCTTGTATTGTCCATGAATCTATTGTACATTTTAATAATAGTTTCACTAAGTTGGAATACAAATATTTCATACATGTTTGTGCGCATTTGTATCTTTTTCTTTTTTACTTCACTGGTTCCTTCATGTTGAGTTTGTAATGCGTCCAATATTTCTTTAGTTATTATGCATATTTGCAACTTAGCATACTGAGATTTATGGATTGCAAAAAAGAGGACATGCATTGCTCTTCAATTCTTTAGGTTTGCCTTATTTTCTTTAATAGTCCATTCACTTTTAGGCTTTGGTACTAGAACTTCTCCAACTAGTTTTATTGGAACTTCTCTTCCTTCCTCAATAATGTCCCAAAGGTCAATGGTTTCACTGTCAAGGAAGATCTTCATATGATTCTTCCAGTAACCATAATCATCTCCTTTGAAGAATGGAGGCTTATGGATGGATTATAATTCTTCATGACTTGCCACGATCTTTGCTCTGAGCACTTAAGTTTTGATGAAGGGATTAGCTTTGATACCAATTATTGTCCCTTAATGCCTAAAAGAGGGGTTGAATAGGGCAATTAGCAAGTAATTAAAAATTAAAAAAATTAAGTGTGTAAATGTATGTCCTACTTTAAATCTTTCGCAAAGTATGATTTTTTAAGATCTCCTAACCAAGGGTTTCCTTAAATAAAATATAACTTTAAAAATGAGGATAACTCACTAAATCAAGCAATAAAACACTTTAAAGTACAAACACAATGCATGTTTGATCTTGTTGAGAGTATTGAGAGAATATCTAGATGGTTTGTTCTTCAAACTGTGTTTTAAAGATAACACTTGTAAGTTTTAAACAATGAACTTCTCTTGATTGCTAGATCACCTTTGGTTCACCCTTTTGATTTAAAAATAACATTCATAATAGAATACTAGTTTAATGGAATAGTTCTCTTTTTATTTTTATTGAGAGCAGATCCTTTTATAGGTTGAAACAAAGACCTAGCCATTAAAAAGAAGTTGTCACTTCAAATTACAACTGAAGACAATTAACACCCATTAGGAATTCTTCACGCCTATTGTTGAGTCATCAACTATCATTGATTTCATGAAAACGGGTTATTGTCAAGCAAAATACAACTTTAATGGTCATTGGTACTAACAAAACGGTCATTGGGACTAGCTATTAGAGAGAAGTTTGTCTCAAGTCTTCTCCTTTAGCTTTCTCACTTATTTATACAACTAACTTCAATGGTTATTGGATATTCTCACCACATGTTGAGCTCCAATATCCATCCCTGTTGAAGTATGAACAATGTCCATTGTAGATTTCTAGAAAGGGGTGAACTTGATGCTTTATTTTTCAATAACTTCAATAGTACTTCAACGACTGTTTATGAACTTTCAATGCTCGTTGGACAGCCTCAAAGATTGTTGCATTATTAAGTATGTCTCGTTGGAGGGTTAAAATAGTTTAGCTCAATCTAAAGGGCTTTTCCAATAAATGTTTTGAGATCTTGAGAGTTTTGCTTAATTTAAGTCACTTGGTCTGACACCTATTACAAAAACACAATGCTCGTTGTGAGATCAATAACAACGCCCATTGCTAAGTTCAATATGCATAGCTCATATGTTTGAGTTATCCAACTCCTATTGTAATAAAAGACAATGTCTATTGTGAGATCCAAAAGACTTCACTTATGATCAGGTGATTCACCAACGCCTATTGAGTTCCTTTAATCCCCGTTGCCAAAGTCACAATGCCTATTGGATAATGGAAACACCTATTGGACTATCAATCTTAGTTTGTTTGATCTTTACTCTATTAATACTTAGAGTTTCCAATAATAACTTTTTCTCCAGTCATTATAGTTCAATATATTGATGTACCTACAACAATTAACAAAAATAACTTGGACAAAGATTAGTTCTTAAATATGTTTGAGATCATCCAATAAGACTTAGAACCTAGAGGCTCAATAAAAACATTTAACTATATATTATCAAGATGTATATTCATTACTTCACAACTAAATATTTATTAGCAGTTAACATAATGTTCATCAAATGTAGCTTCTTATGTTCATCATTATAAGCATCAGATTTCAGGCCTCATGATGCATGCCCGATGATGAAAATTAATAAAAATATTCCCCATAATGCAAAGGGAGAATCGCCAAAGGAAAAGAAACAAGGCCTAGGAAACCTTAGAAAAGCCAAAAGCTAAACCTAAGACCAAGCCCAAAACTAAGCCTAGGTTACCAACATAGGCTTAATGGATTGTATAACCCATTGAGCAAGGTTGAACAGCCCACCAAGTTGGGCTGTATAGCTTAGGGTAAGGTTGTGCAGCCCTAGATTAAATCTTAATCCGCAAAACCTTCTGAAACTAGTCATCCTCAACCTTAAGGTTGTGCAACCCAAACTTAGTTGTACATCCATATACAAACCCTAAATCCCAAAAGATTTACCTTATTCTTTATGATTGGATAAGAACATGGTATAACCATAACCATCTCTAGCTTTAGTGCACCCTTCCTCTCATATAAATCCCCCCTCATTTGAAGAGGAGGGAGAGGCTCGGATAACCTTAAGGTTACTATGTCAACATACTAGCTCAAAACCCTAATCCACTAGAAATCAAACACTTAACCCAAATACACTAGCATTTAAGGTGTTGAGACTACACTTTGCATTCCCAATAGCATCTTGGAGGAAAATATTGGACTTGTGAGCCTTTGAGAACAAAAGAATACACAAAGACATCTAGAAGACCCTCCCTACCCCTCCTTCTTCTTCCCCTCTTTTTTTTTCTTCTTTTCTTGGTTTTCAAAACCCAGAAAATGAAGGTTGTATAACCTTGATGTATATTATACAACCCTCTCTTATAAGCTATACAACCCCCATAATGGGTTGTATAGCCTAATCTGCTTGGGATAGTTTTGCAAACCCTTTCTCTTTTCATCCTGATTCCTCTATTCCAAAGTTTTTTTTTTTATGAGGCTTTATGGTGCCATAGGCAGAATAGGGTGAGGTCTAATGGCCTAGGACCCCTATTCATTTTAACAATGGAATCTTGAATAACTTCTAAATAATTTTAAGGTTTATTTTATGTTGACACTTTATTTTCTTTCATAACTTGATCAAATGATGTTTTAAGTTTCTATTTGGGCTTGATTTGATACTGGTCAAGTGAGAAAGTTAAGGTCCCTAGGACATTAGGAGTCTCATCATGGTCATATTGATTTTCAAGAATCCTAGGACTTTACTTTAGCCTCTAATTTCCCCCTTCTCATTAGTTATATGCTAACCTTCTTAATGATAAACAGTACATATGGAAGTCATGCTCTTTATGAGCTATAAAGAGAGAGGGTTTATTAACCCTGGGATCCCTCTTTGGTGATGATTTTTGCTTTAGTCTATTGGAAATCCTCCTAAGCGTTCTCATATCCTTATGTTTAATTAACATTATTGCATTTTTTTAATGTGATATTGGGATGTGTTATCTTAAACTTAGATGCATGTTTAGGTACCCTAACTTTGGAGACACTGTAAGTGTTAGTCATGGTATGGGTTTATTTGTTTTGCTTTTGTTTATTTACACTATGATGAAATTACTAACTTTGTGTTCTTTTTGGGTGTAGGTGTTCATTTGAGGTAAACCATGAATCTGGTTTTGATAATCATCCCATAAAAGCATGGATGATGTGTCGTAGATATTATACATGATAAAACCCTATGTCATGTCACATGACCCATATTCCCTTTTAGATGATTATGTATGACATGTAATGGATATGTGGATATTGATATGCATGTCAACCCCTTTACCATGATACATGACTCCCCTCCCTTTTGGATTAATGACTTGGTTTGTTTGATTTGATGTCATTAGAGACATATTTAAGATTGTTAATTGGATTAATCAATAAGATATCAAAAGTGAACGAAAGATACACGATGACTGGATCCCAATATCCAAGCGGTTTAAGGGTGTCTAATCTTTTCCTCAAGTTGTGCCTAATTTTTGAACTCAACCTCTAATAGGGTAAGATGAAATGGGCCTTTTAATTGACTTAGATTAGGTTCAGATTTTACCTTGCTTGGATTTTTATCTCGACCAAAGTCAGGTGGAGACCCCATAATTTCTAGGGATGATACCAAAGTATTATCCCACCTGAGTCCCCTGATGACCATAATTTGTACTTAAAGCCTTAAACTTGCATAAGACCTAAAAGATCCCTTATTTATTTAAATATGCACCATTTTTTAGGATTGTTATGAATGTAAAGAGCCTCGTCCTCTCGATCCCCTATTGGTCAATAAAAGGATGGAGTCACAAGCAAGATTTCACTTGTTTGAGTGAAATCTTGAGTTCGACATGCTCACAATGGTGATTCTATTGGGGTCCCAAATTGACTTTGTGTTAATATCTAGTTTACTGTAACATTTTAAACTTGTTATTAATGAAGTCCACTTGCATTCATGTAGCCTCCACACCTCTCTACGTGCACTAGGTCTTCCCTTAGACAAACTAATGGGTTCTCCAAACTTGAGACCTAATCTCCATTTTGGCTTAGAGAAGGTGAGGATGGTCCATCACTCATAAGCCTAGTACCTTTAGGTATACCAAAAAGGGGATTACGACAACTGACACCTAATCTTGTGGGAACCATTAATTTTAATGAACCCTTTGAACCAATAAATACATGTAGGAGATAATAGCATCTCAGAATAGGACACCCTCTTATTTGCATTCACTATAAGCAAATATAAAAATAGCCACTGAAAATTACTTGTTACATGTGTTAGTAGCTATTTAGCGATTAAATGGTTGTTGAATTAAAAATAGTTAAGTTTAGCAACTAAATAACGATTACATAGTCACAAAATATCATATGCCAAGTGTTAGCTACTAAGTGTAGTAGCTATTTAGTAGCTAAATAATGACTATAGGTTATATAACATATAAAAAAGAGACTAAAAAATAGCCTTTGAACTTACTTACTAACATTTGATTAGTTGCTAATTAGCTACTACATTTTACTTGTTTGTTAATTAGCGACTACACTATTTACTAGCCAAGTAGTCACTTAAGTATTTAAAAAAAATTACGGTGCCTTTTGTTTACAATGCCAATTTCTTTTTCATTCTCTTTTTCTCGAATGCCAGCTATCCTTAACAACAAAATGAAGCTTGTCTTGGGATCAGAGCATAAGAATTCCACACCAAATTTCTTCTCTGCCAAGCTAAGTAATTCGACTCATGAAAACAATTCCATACCAAGTTTGTTGAGCCAAGATCAGAGTAAATAAAGGTGGTAGAGCAAGAAAAAAATCAAGATATTAAGAACCCTAGAAAAAAGTAACCTATTTTATGTTCTTCTCTTTTAATTTAGATTCAATGATTCATTTGTTTGAATTATGTTCAATTGCAAATTTTTTAGGGGTTTTTTTTTTTGCAATTGCTAATTGATTTTTTTTTTTTATTTGTCACTTATATGGTTTTGATGTCTGAATCTTAGGTTCTTGATTGATTTCTTCAATTTTACTTTAATTACATTTGTCTGCGATTAGGTTTTCTTAGAATTTGAAGATGGAAGAGTACTTACAATACATCAACACTCTACGCTCTCAAATGAACGATATAGTAGTTCGCTCTATATCTCTTTATACATGTAATTCAAAATCAGCCATAAAACCTAACTATGGAAGCATTACTAGCACATGTCGCAATGCTTGAGGATGGTGACGTGCACGATCATTCCAAAGGTAAAGAAGAAAGTGTGAAGATCGAAGTTAGTCAATGAGTAGTCGAGGTTGGAGACTCTTAGACTAGGTTGGTCAAACCTAAGTCATAAACCTCTTTTGATCTTGACAATGAAGATTGATAAGTTCTAATATTTTGATTCAAGTGTTGTTTTGTAGTTTATAAGTTATATTTTCATTGGAAGTTGGATGGAAGTCAAAATCTCCATCTTTAAGAAGAACATCCAAATTCGCAGTTAGTATCCTCTAAATCATAATCGCGACCTTGCTTTAAGGATGGATAGAGCTAGGCTAGAGGAATTTATGGGTGAATTCACAGTCATAACTCAGCCGAAGAGAGCTTGGTTGGTTCACAAAAGAATTTGCGGTGGCATTCGCAACTGAGCTTATGACCGCGAATTTCATAGTAACAAAGGAGGGAACCAAAGCCATAGCCACAACACACCAAGTGTCCAAGCAAACTGTTGGAAAATCAAAAATCGCGAAGGCAAAGATTTGGTTATGATCGTGAGTCAAGAAGGTGTTGTCTCCTCACCAAACAAAAGAATTTGTAATCTCAGTCATGCCCAAGAGAAAGTTAACTTGCGACCACGACTTTTGAGTAATTGGCTAAACACGACTATATTTCTTGGACAACCAATACATGAAGGACATGTGGACTAGCCGTTAGACATAAAATGGGGTCCTCTGTCGTGATTTTTGGCTCCTCAAAATTGGAAAATCGCGGCCATGATACGTTAATAGCGATTAGAATTTTCGTCTGATAAGCATTTAATGCAAAATCTATCGAACACAAGTTAGAGATTTTGGGATAGTTTTTGAGTAACATCTCTTTGGTGGATGTTGGATATAAATACCCCACCAAACAGATGTAAATGCAAGAGAATTCAATTAATTGTAACCAAACTCTTACCAATTTGCTACTGATTCTTCTTACTCTTCTTTATGTGTTATTGATTGTTTGGTGTGAGCAATAAACACATTTGTAAGTAGGTTGAGAGTTAACCTAGCATTCAAAACTCTTGTAAAAGATTGAGTGAGAGGTTTTTGTGTGAGCCTAAAAACACAAGTTGCAAGGAGTTTATGTGAGTTATAAAATACAAGTTGTATAAGTTAGATGTGAGCTTGAAAACACCAGTTTAGTTGAATGAAATACCTAATTATGAAGAATTAGGGAGTAGACGTAGGTTTTGTTAACACTCGAACCACTATAAACTTCTTGTGTTGATTTTTTTTTCTTCTCCTTCTAAACCTCCTAAATACCTTAACCTTCTTTTTAATTTTTAATCTTCCACCAATTCAACCCCCCCTTCTTGGTGCACTAGGCCAACAAGTAGTATCAAAGCCAAGTCTTACTCCAAAGTTTAATTATGTGAGTAAAGATAATGGCACAAGAAGGAATCCAGACTCACCTCAAGCCATATTTTGATGGAGCATACTATACTCATTGGAAGTATAAGATGGAAATCTATTTGGATGGTGATGTGGTAAACCTCTGGGATATTGTAGTAAAGGTGTGGAAGCCACCTACTAAAGTGGTGGATGGAAGTAAGGAGTTGATCCCTAGAGAGGAGTAGGTTCAAGCACATAGGAGATCCAATGGCAGAAACAAAAGAGCAATGACAATCCTTATAAGTTCTCTCCTAAAAGAAGAAATTAGAAAGGTTCAACATTATCTTGCTATTTATGGGATTTTGAAGGACTTGGAGAACTACTATGAGGGCACAACCTTGGCGAAATCTAGTCGACTTAAGATGCATGTGACGGAGTGGGAGCTATTTATGATGAATGAGGAAAAAAGCATCACAGATATCACAAATAGACTCCTTGCAATCGTCAGAAACATGAAAAAGTTTGGGAGAGTTCTCACCAATCATGAGGTAAATTCAAAAATCCTAAATCCGTAACTCTTGAAAAGTTTGATGCAAGGTTGTATCGTATCCAAGAGTCCAACCTAGAGATATGAAATGTGCCAACAGATGTCCTAACAGGCAAGCTCTTAACTCATGCCTTGAAGAAGCATAAAGAAATAAAGAAAATGAGAGCTTAATGAGAGACATCTGAAAAATCAAAAAAGAAGGCCTTGGCACTCAAGTCTTCATCAAAGGAGAATGAACTTAAAGTGGCTTCAAGTGAAGAGGAAAGTGACAAAGAGGAGGAGGAGCTTGCAATGCTTTCTAGAAGAATAAAGGAGCTAATTAGAAGAAGAAAAGAAAGAAGAAGCTTCAAGAAAGTAACTCTAACTCCTCAAGAAAGATTGAGTGAAGTCATTTGCAATGAATGTGGCAAGCAAGGCCACATCAAATATGACAACCCCAAATTGAAGAAGAAGAAGAAATGGGACAAAGAAAAAAAAAGAAAAGTTTTAAAGTCACTTGGGATGATAGCTCAGGTGAAGAAGATAAAGAGGAAGAGGCTGCAAACCTATGCTTCATGCTCAAGAGGATTCATCTTTAAGCTTTTCACCTCACCTTTATTCCAAGTTTGATGAGTTAGATGATGTTGATGATGAGCTTTTAAATGCTCTCACCATGAAATGTGACAAATCTAAGTCACAAAAAGGAAACTTATAATAAGAAGTGCATTAAATTAGTGGATGAGTTTAAATCCCTAAATAGTATTGTAAGTGAATTGAGGGCTTCAAATGAAGAACTCAAAAAGTTTATAGAAAGTCTATCTAACTCATCTTCATCCCTAACTTCAATAAGAAAAGAGAGTGACTCCTTGAAAGGTGAAGTCATTGACCTTAGAAGCTCTATTTCTAAGTTCCATAACGGTAAGGAAGCTTTGGATACACTTATTGCATCACAAAAACCTCTCTTAGTTAAGCATGGTCTAGACTTTAATGGAGCCTCTTCTTCTAAACCTTTACTTACAACATTTGTTAGAGCCTCAACACCTCAAACATCAAGTATTGAGGTGATTGAAAAGAAAAGTGCTCAAAGCACTAAACCATCATTGCCTAAGGGCAAAGGAAAGGTGCAACAAGGTTCAAGACCTATTTCTAAGAAGGCCAATCATGCAAACATGTACAATAAAAAGCATGGTCATTCAAACACATATAGAAAATTTAATTTTGCACCCATTCACACATGTTCATGCTCATACACATATTATGTTAGTATGAGAAATCCCCTTTCCCACTCATACCAAGGCAATGCATAAGAGAAAGACACATAAGTCTAAACTCCAATGTCACTATTGCATGAAGTATAGACACATAAATGTTTATTGCTATATTAGTGAGGAACACCTTAAGTTAAAAGATCCTTTAAAACTTAATACTTTAGGACCTAAGTATACTTAGATACCAAAGCAAAGATGATTTACTTGTGTTGTGTAGGGTTGTTTGGCAGCCACCAATGAAGCAAATGATTAGCATGTGCATAGTGGATGCTCAAAGCACATAACGTTCAACAAGAGACTGTTCATGGCCTTAAAAGAAAAAGAGGGTGCAATGTCACATTTGGAAATAATGCCAAGGGTAAGGTAATTGGCATTGGGACCATTGGTAAGAATGGTTATTCTTTAATTGATGATGTTTTACTTGTTGATGGCTTATAACATAACTTGCTTAGTATAAGCCAATTATATGACAGAGGTAATAAAGTCACCTTTGACCCTAGAGAATGTCGAGTTACCACTTTGGTAGATAAAAATGTAGTTTTTAAGGGTAAAAGGAATGACAATCCCTACCTAATTGACTTAGACAATTTGGCTAACCAATCCTGTAAATGTCTTGTGTCTCTTAGTAATGAAGTTTGGCTATGGCGTAAAAGACTTAAACATGCTAGCATGGAGCTCTTACAAAGCTTATCAAAACGAAAGGTAGTGGAAGGTCTTCCCAAGCTAAAGTTTTCTAGAGACAAGACAAATGGTCCTTGCCAAATGGGGAAGCAACATCATTCTTCCTTCAAAGAAAAGAACATTGCAAGTACTTCTAGACCTCTTCAATTAATTTATATGGACTTGATAGGACCTACTAGGATTGCTAGTTTAAGTGAAAAACATTATGCACTAGTTGTAGTTGATGATTATTCTAGGTTTACTTAGGTTTCCTTTTTAGTTCAAAAGCATGACACTTTTGATGCTTTTAAAAGTTTTGCAAAAAGGATTCAAAATGAAAAGGGTTACTTCATTTCTTCTATAAGAAGTGACCATGGAAAGGAATTTCAAAATGACCATTTTGAATCTTATTGCTTAGAGAATGGAATTTTTCATAACTTTTCAACTCCTAGAACACCACAACAAAATGGTGTTGTAGAGAGGAAAAATAGAACATTAGTAGAGATGGCGAGAACAATGCTCAATGAGTATTCATTGCCAAATTACTTTTAGGTCGAAGCTATCAATACTTCATGTTATATCAAAAATCAAGTTTTCAAAAGACTCATTCTTAATAAAACTTTTTATGAGCTATGGAATGATAGAAAGGCTAAGTTAGCATACCTAAGAGTTTTTGAATGTAAGTGTTATATCTTGAATACCAAGGATAATCTTGGAAATTTTGATTCAAAAACTAATGAAGGTACTTTCTTAGGTTACTCCACCACTAGTAAAGCCTATAGGGTTTTTAATAAGAGTTCAATGGTAGTTGAAGAGTCTATGAATATTGTGTTTGATGAATCTAGTAAGCTTGATCTTAGAAAATGTTCATTTGTTGATGAACTTGTAGGTGATTTTGACAAATTGGATTTGGAGCATACTACAAGAGAAAAGAATGAGGATCGTGATGAAAACAAATCATCAAGAAAAGATAAAGAACCTCAACATCAACAAATGGAATCACCAAACCAAGATCTTCCCAAAGCTTGGAGATTTTCCAAGCATCACCCCAAAGACCTAATCATTAGTGATACTTCAAAGGGTGTAAGTAATAGATCTCAATTCAATACTTTAGATAATAATCTTATCTTTGTTTCTCAATTTGAGCCAAAATCTATTGATGAGGCTCTTGATGATGAGAGTTGGGTGATTGTTATGCAAGAGGAACTCAACGAATTTGAAATAAACAATGAATGGGAACTTATTCCTAGGCCTAAGGAACACCCTATTGTAGGCTGTAAATGGGTGTTTAGGAATAAGTTAGATGAAAAAAGATTCATCATTAGAAATAAGGCTAGATTGGTTATTAAGGGTGACAACCAAGAGGAAGGCATTGATTATGATGAAACCTATGCCCCTATAGCAAGTTTAGAAGCCATTAGGATTCTTTTGGCATATGCATGTCATATGAATTTCAAACTATTTCAAATGGATGTTAGAAGTGCCTTTCTAAATGGTGTTTTTAAGGAGGAAGTTTATTTTGAACAACCTTCTGGTTTTGAATCACATAGTTTTCCAAATTATGTTTTTAAATTGAATAGAGCCTTATATGGTTTGAAAAAAGCTCTAAGAGCTTGGTATGAAAGGCTTAGTTCTTTTTCTTTTGCAAAGTGATTTTGAAAAAAGGAAGGTTGACACAATTTTGTTTGTTAAAAGGCATAATCATGATACAGTAATAGTGTAAATTTATGTTAATGATATCATTTTTGGTGCCACTAATGAATCTCTATACAATGATTTTGCTAAGTGTATGACTAGGGAATTTAAGATGAGCTTGATGGGAAAGCTCAGGTTTTTCCTTAGTCTATAAATCAAGTAAGTGAAAGAAGGGATCTTCATCAACCAAGCTAAATACACAAAGAACATTTTCAAGAAATTTAGCATAGAAAGATGTAAAGTAGCAAAAACACCAATGAGTGCTACCATCAAGTTGGACAAGGACAAATCGGGTAAGTCGATTGATGAAAAGAGATATCGAGGTATGATTGGTTCTCTACTCTATCTTACCGCTTCTAGACCTAATATTATGTTCAGTGTATGCATATATGTTAGGTATCAATCTTTTCCTAAGGAATATGCATATATGTTAGGTATCAATCTTTTCCTAAGGAATCTCATTTAAATGTTATTAAAAGAATTTTCAAATATTTACATGGCACATTGCATCTAGGTTTATGGTATCTTAGAGATTCTTCATTTAGCCTCATAGGATATTCAAATGCAAATTATGTTGGTAGTCTTCTAGATAGAAAGAGCATTTCTAAATTTGCCAATTCATTGGAGAGTGTTTAGTGTCTTGGTTTACTAAAAAGCAAGTTTCAGTTGCATTATCCACCGCCGAAATTGAATATGTAGTTGCGGGTTATTGTTGCACCCAAGTCCTTTGGATGAAACAACAATTAAAAGATTATGGCAAAGTTGTTAATCATATTCTCATCAAATGTGATAACATTAGTGCAATAAATCTTTCCAAGAATCCCATCCAACATTCTAGGAGCAAACATAGAGACATTAGGCATCATTTCCTTATAGATCATGTTCAAAATGGTGATATTATGTTAGAATTCATATACACTAATCATCAACTTGCGCACATTTTCACAAAACCTCTCAATCAAGAAAGTATGAACTTCATTAAGAGCAAGTTGGATATGTTTGATGGAAGCTCCCTGAAGTGAAATATGGATCTTTCTAGAATGCCTTTTGTATGTTGCATAATTCCTTGTTGAATGATTGCTATGGATGTTGTATGTGATATTTATCTCTTTAAATGTCTTAATTTTGTATGCAATTAAGCCTTTCTATGCCAATTTGTATGAATTAGGCATCAATATATTAAGTGGATCATAGCTTAGAAAGTCAAGTCTTATTCTTCCATAGTTATCCTTTTGCCTTGTAATTTATAGTCGCTACTCCTTGATTCACGGTCACGAATTACAGGCACTCATCATTTGGCTGTCAACCATCAATTTGTAGCTGTAACTTTCATTCCCCAATGCGAATTTGTTTAAATTTTAAATGTTATGACCATTGAACACACCATTTCCTAAGGATTTTTTTTATGTTACTCACATAATTCAGAATTAAAGGGTTGTGACTTACAGGTCGCGAATGCGAATTTGAGTAATTGCCATACATTTAAGTGATTTGATTGCCAACCAATGACACTCTTTTATTTAATACATTTATGATTGTTTTTAGTCATTTTCACACCCTTTCCTGGCCTATATAAACGTATCAAACAGTGTTTCTTTTCACTGCTACCTAGAATCTCAATCTTTCTTCTTCCTTACTCTCAAAAACCTTTCAATCTTTCTTCATTCTCAAATGGCCACTAAGAAAGCCTCAAGAGTAAAGAAGGGAAAGGCAGTAGCACAACATTCTGAACCACTAGCTCTACATATGATGAAAGAGATAACAAAAGAGGAAAAATATCGGTACAAGGCGAATGCTTTGAAGATCATCTTACTGAACAAAATCCTTTCTGCTTTCCTCCTTGAGTCTTTAGGCATCAAAGACAAGATCCATGCATTTATATTAAATATGGGATGGAACAAATTTATTTTCCATTACAAGCCTGGAAATGAAGAGATTGTGCGAGAGTTTATGTGCACCATGACTCTAAGTCGGAGAGCTGAATCTCGTGTCGGCAAATATGGGTTAGTATTTTGAGTATTTGGAGATCTTTTTTTCATTATCTTCAAACAACTTTCTAATATGTTTAATCTTTAAGTCAGAGATTATATTTTATTCATCGTCTCAGCTCTTAATGTCATCTATTTCGAGTTTTTGTTTGACATTTCCATCGAGACCAAACGTGACCCCAAAACCTCGTTAGCCAAATACATTTATATCCTACCCTTTTGGCTACTTCACCGTATCATCACCTTCTTTGTTAATGCAAGAGGGGATGGTAATGAAAAAGTATCCCAAAAGGATCATGTTTTCCTTTTCTGTCTTACCAAAAACAAGCCTATACAAACTAGTCGTTATCTTGTGGATCAATTGATCCACATAAGTACCAAGCCCAAGAGTCAGTTTCTTCTTCCTTTCCATGCCACTGCTATTTACCGATACATCGGTGCTTTTAATAAGGAAAACAAAAAATTCCTCACTAAGAAGCTTTTCCCTTCACAAATTTTTTAGACCTACCCTACCTCATCAATGTAAAAGCCATTCACCCACCCCAACCAAAATCAAAAGCCAAGATCACTCTTACCTGCTTCAACAGGAAATTGGACAAGATGATGAGGATGCTTAAGAGACGGTTTCTCCTCCTCTCCTACCTACATAATGATTTGGTGGACTTACAGGAGAAAGTAGGTGCTCCTTCCTGCCATCTTCTCGACTTTGAGGATTGGGAAGACACACCAGAAGAGGAAGACAACCAAGAGGTTGAAGAGGGTGATGAAGCTGAAGGTGGAGGAGAAAATGAAGACATGGACGATTTTGGAGACGATGATAGTTCTCTCATCTTTTAGTTTATCTTTAGGGTTTCTTTTTCTATTTTTTTTTTAAGTTCTTGATGTAAAGCTATTGATCCCATAAATTATTAAATAAATAAAAGTGTTTGTTTTGCAATTCATTGTCTCAAATGCTATGTGATTGCAACTTATATGTTATTTTTGTTGTTTCCTCTTCATGATTACTCTATCTCAATTTATGCACCTTTTTTACTCTCTAATATTTACCCTATTTCTAATTTTGCCAAAGGAGGAGAGAATAACACTAAGAGAAAATAAGTAACAAGCATAAGAAAAGCATAAGTTAAGGGGGAGCAAGTTCAAACCTAGAACACTTAGAATTGTTTGATCATTGACTATAATCCTTTGATTGTTCTTTGATTAATTAATCATTGACCATCCCAAATTCACAACTCATGCAATTGATTTTCTTTAAGATCAATTTAAGTTGTCAAAACCAAAAAGAGGGAGATTATTGGAGGTTGGTCAAACCTAAGTCAGAAGCCTCTTTTGATCTTGATAATGAAGATTGATTAGTTCTAATGCTTTGATTCAAGTGTTGTTTTGCGGTTTATAAGTTATATTTTCATTGAAAGTTGGATGGAAGTCAAAATCTTCATCTTTAAGAAAAACATCCAAATTCGCAGTCAGTATCTCCTAAATCACGACCGCGACCTTGTTTTAAGGATGGACGAAGCTAGGTCAAAGGAATTCGCAGGTGAATTCACAGCCACGACTAGCCGAAGGGAGCTTGGTTGATTCACAGAGGAATTCGAGGTGGCATTCACGTCTGAAGTTGCAACTGTGAATTTCATAGTAACAAAGGAAAGAACCAAAGCCACAGCTACAACATGCCAAGTGTCCAAGGCAACCGTGGGAAAATCAAAAATCGTGAGGGCGAAGATTTGGTCGCGACCACAACTTAAGAAGGTATTGTCTCCTCACCAAACAGAAGAATTTGTGGTCTCAATCACGCCTAAATTTAACTCGCGACTGCGACTTTTAAGTAGTTGGCTGAACACAATGATTATATTTTTTGGATAACTAATGGATGAAGGACATGTGGACTAGCCATTAAGCACAGAATGGGGTTCTCTGTTGCGATTTTCGACTTCTCAGTGCAAACTAAAAATTCGTGAGTGCAATATGCAAACAGGGACAACGACTTCCTCCTGACAAACTAATGCAAAATCAGCCTAACACAACTTGGAGATTTTAGGATAGTTTTTGAGTAACATCTCTTTGGTGGATATTGGCTATAAATACCCCACCAAACAGATATAAATATAAGAGAATTCAATTAATTGTAATCAAATTCTTGTCAAATTACTACTTATTCTTCTAACTCTTTTTTATGTGTTGTTGATTATTTTGTGTGAGCAATAAACACCTTTGCAAGTAGGTTGAGAGTTAGCCTCGCATTCAAAACTCTTGTAAAAGGTTGAAGTATGAGCCTATCTAAAACACTTGTGAGAAGTTTTTGTATGAGCCTAAAAACACAAGTTGTAAGGGTTTTGTGTGAGTCATAAAACCCAAGTTGTATAAGTTGGGAGTCAGTTTGAAAACACTAGTTTAGTTGAGCTAAATACTCAATGGACGAAAGACATGTGGACTAGTTATTAGACACAGAGCGGGGTTCTCTGTCGCGATTTTCGACTCCTCAGTGTAAGTTGAAAATTCGTGATTGCGATACGCCAGCAATGACAGTGAGTTCCTCCTAACAAACATTTAATTCAAAATCTATCTAGCACAACTTAGAGATTTTGGGATAGTTTTTGAGTAACGTCTCTTTGGAGGATGATGGCTATAAATACCTCATCAAACATATGTAAATGCAAGAGAATTCAATTAATTGTAACTAAACTCTTGTCAATTTGCAACTCTTTTTTTTTTTTTACTCTTTTTTATGTGTTGTTGATTGTTTGGTGTGAGCAATAAACACCTTTGTAAGTAGGTTCAGAGTTAGCATAGAATTCAAAACTCTTGTAAGAGGTTGAAGTATGAGCCTATCTAAAACACTTGTGAGAGGTTTTTGTATCAGCCTAAAAACACAAGTTATAAGGGTTTTATGTGAGCCATAAAACCCAAGTTGTATAAGTTGGGTATGAATTTGAAACATCAATTTAGTTGAGTGAAATACCTAATTATGAAGAATTGGGGAGTGGACGTAAGGTTTTTTAACACCTAAACCACTATAAACTTCTTGTGCTAATTTTTCTCTTATCCTTCTTAACCTCCTAAACACCTTAACTTTCGTTTTAATTTTTAATCTCCCACCAATTCAACCATCTTCTTGATGCACTAGGCCAACAGAGACATAAAGTGTTGATTTTGATGGAGCTAAGCCACCTGTTTCGTTCGATTTAGGGTTTGGTTTTGAGTCAAAGGAGTAGCGATAGTAGAAGGTTTGTTGATTTTGGTTTGGATTTAGGGTTTGGAGACCAAGAAGCTGCTCTCGCAACCCCCTAAACTCCCCTTTAAAGCTTCTCCTTTTGTTGCTTCTTCGGTTATGGACATAACCATCACAATGTCTAAAACGTCTAAGACCAATATGGCTACGTCTAATTTTGCTTAGTTTCTCCTACTTTTATCCATTCGTTTGTCTTAATTGATTATATTCCGTTCTCAATAGACAAATTCATAACTGAACGATGCTTGTTCAGTGTTGGAATTAGATAATTTATGAAAATTTTGATTGTAAAAATGTTGGGTTATTAGATGATTGGCACTTCTTCAATTTGGTCTTTTCTCATGAAAATTCCAATGAACACCCTCTCCTCCCTTCTATTGCTTTAGTGATGAGATACTAATGGAATGAGCATTACATGAGTATTGATGTTGAATGCAGAACAGTCAATGAATTTTACTTTAGAGGCACTGCATCCATTAATCTTCTGCAATGGATATGTTTGAAACCCCATGAAGATATTACTTATGAGCAGATATAGTTATATGTAGCCAGATGCAGGTTAGAGCTTGTATACGTGCTGTTTTAGTTATCAAAGAACTTATAGGGTGTTCTTTGGCTAGCCTGTTGTTGCATGAGAGTGACTAATCTTAGTTAATGGGACAATCATCTCAACTATATTTCTAAAATTTAATTAGTCAATACTATGTGTGTTTTTTTGAGTAGCTGTGTTGAATGCAGGTTAAAGGTCCAAAATGTGTAGGTTGAGTTATCAATAAAATTTGAGGCTAAGATTTAGTTTACCAGTCTACTGTTGCATCTAGCCCAAATAATCTTAACTAGTGGGATAACTGTCTCTACTGCATTTTTTAAGCATTGTTAGTCAGTGATGGAAGTGTCTGTTTTGGCCTGAAGTTGTGTGGTTCCTCTGTTTGGTTAGGCTGCATCAATTAATCCAACATTGAAGAGTTTTTTATGATGGTAATTACTTGAAAAAAACACACTGACAATGTTATCATTTTTTTTTATCTATGCAGACTAGTAGGTCTGTCTCTTTTCTGAACCATTTTATAGTTATACAATAGAACCAGTATGGTGCTGCCTATGGTTTTTCTAAGCACTTGAAGTGTCTGCGGGAATGTGTATCTGCTTTGGAAAATTCATATACAAGGTGCTTTAGTGGAGATAACAAAACTGGAAGTGAATACTCTATATCACCAAACCAGTATGTGATTTTCAAATGTTTGTGGAAACAGAAGACAAGTTTTCACCTGTGAAGCTATGTTTTATATCTAGATCATGCTTGGGTTTCAAGCTCGAGATAAGGTTTTTAGATTTAGCCCTATAATGGTCCTAATGCATGACAATTACTTCATGTGAATGCATAAACACATTCATGCCCAGTTCAAAGATTTGAGTACACATTACATAGGATTTCAGTAGTTAAACAGCTTCTCACCAATATAATGCAATGTCATAATTTTTTTTAGATGTTCTACCAAATTTCCATTTAAATCTAATCAATCATGAAATCATAGATTAATTAATTAAATACATTTATATGAAAGTAATAACAAATAATATATATATATACACACACACACACACCAATTAAATGATGGTTGGAATATTTCTTTGCATGTGTTTGGGTTTTTGTTCTAATACGAGACCGTAAAATCTTAGTCAATATGATTGAAACCAAATATACAATGATTAAATCATTTGTATATATATGCATATGAGATTTTGGTCAACAAAGATCCATATATTTATTGGTGCCATTAACTCTATTTTCTTGAAAATTGAATGACGTGTTGGGTTTACATAATTGTTCTAGAAAGGGGGGGGGGGGGGGAAGGAAATTAGAAGTGCTTACCCATGAATTTCAAGCTTTGTATTTCACGTGTTAATGAAATATGAAGTTTTTCATATGAGATGTATTTGATGATAGGACATGTCCTTAAGACTACTGAAATACAGAATTCATTTGAAGCAAATGCAACAAGGCATCTTCAATTATCTGTGAGAGAAGCATTAAGCTCAAAGAAGAATGTAGTGCCAAAAAATTCAGATATTGAATTTTCTGATAGATGAGACATTCTTGTTTTTAGATTTTCAATTTTATTAGTATAACATTTTAAAATATGAGATTTTAGTGTATTTTTTTCTTTCTTCTAATAATAAGATATAATAATTATATTTCATTTTAATTTTTTCAATATTTATATTAAAATATTAATAAGTGAATATTTAATTAGATTAAATTAAATATTTAATAAAAATCATTACTATCTTACTGATGATCAAAATAGTAGTTAGATAATAAATAATTTAAATTTAATTAAATTCAACATTTTTAAAAAATATTAGCGACTAACAAAATTAGTAGCTAAATAATCTTTATTTAGCAACTACAAGATTTGGTAGCTAAATATTCTATTTAGCGACTATAAACATGTTAGTAGTTAAAATAGAAACCTTAGTTATTACAAGATGTAGTAGTTAAATAGTCTCTATTTAGATACTACAGACATGTTAGTAGCTAAAGCACGAACCTTAGCGACTACAACTATGTTAGCAGCTAAAATTAAACCTTAACGACTAAACAATGTAGTAGCTAAAAAGTTGCTATTTACAGTCTCTATGGTTGCTTTTGTTATTAATTAGCTAGTATTTTAGCCACTAAAGTGACTAACATTGTGTAGTAAATAAATCTCTACTATTTAGTCGCTAAATTCAACTTAGCTACTAGAAAATAATGGCTACAACATGTTAGCCGCTAAGGTCTTAGCTACTACAAAAATTGAGCTTAGCTACTACTTTTTTTGCAGTAGTTAAATTTGATTTTTTTTTTTTTTTTTGTGTAGTGATTTCCCCCCTAAATGAAGGGTTCAGGTTCTTTAAGAAACATGATTAGGCATCCCTCAGTATAAATACAATGTTATCCCATCTTTCCCCCATGTAAATATCCCATTGTGTAAATATTCTTGTATCCCCGAGTTTATATGGTTATGTACATCCCTACCTCCTTCTTAAAGGGATCTTCCTTGTACATTTCTTCCTTTAAGTATTGTAAAGAGTTTTTTCTTTTGTATATATGTTTTCTTGATATCTTGACACTTCTTTTATCTGAGGCAACCATGCACATTCTCTACCACTCATTGGTGGAAGAATGAGACCCTACTTAGGAAAGAGCCGTAAAACTTGTGTCTGGGAGGAATAAGGCTAGAAGGATCTTCTGTGAATTGTGTGTGCATATCATTCATACATGCATTGTTTACTTGTACATACAGTATGCTAATAACACTTGCCTTACAGCCATCATAGCTCTATCCAAACCCTCGTGGAAGAGAAAGGCAACCGACTTATTAGGAAAAGTAAGACGTCGAGTCTGATCCAAAGAATTGATCCATTCATGGAACTGACTATACCACTAGAGATTTTGGATAAGATGATGGTTGAATTTAATCACAAGATGGAAAAAAAGGATTACCAAAGAGGTGAACAAGCGCGTTAATGAGATCTTAAAGAAGAAGGATGCCTCTGCTAGCAAGAATGATAAACGAAAAGCACTGATGAAAGCACCTCGACCAATTGTGATTGATGATGATCTATTAAGATGAAAGGGTACCCTGAGTGCAAGCTTGCCAAAAAAGTAAAGGGCATTATTACTGCTTTAGATAAACCACAAAAAGTGAAAAGGAAAGCACTCAATTCGATGACTTTGCTAAGCAGATAGAGAAGATTCAGAAGGCTTTAAGTGCTAAAGGTTTTGAGAGGGGAACAATATCGAGGAATTACTAGCTCACAAACTTAAGAAGATTTCAACTAATTTTTGCATGCCTAAGCTCCTAAACTTCACAAAAACTCAAAATGTGAAGAACCACGTTCATTCATATGTACTCATTGTGAAGGCCTTTGTGGTGTTAATAAACATTATGTTAGAGCTTTTTGAGTTGTCGTTAAAAGGGTCTACTAAGACTTAGTATTTCAATTAGCCAAAGATTGTTAGGAAGGATTGGAAAGAATTAACAAAAGCCTTTAAGAAACACTATGGATACAATTCAAACTTAGAGGTTACTCTGTAAGATTTAGAGTCCTTAAAAAGACTAGTGAAAGCTTCAATGACTACATCAAGAGATGGAAAAAGACAGTCTCTAAAGCCATTACTTGGCCAACCGAAAGAGAACAAGTTTGGATGATTATTTAGAGGGCGTTACCTAGTTTGGTACCAAAATTAAGGGCACATTGGTAAGAAATTTTAAAGAACTTAGAGAGGTTGGTTTGTAAGCCGAGGAGCTAGAGCCTAAATCAAAGACAAAATATGAGGGTAAAAGAACTACTTTGTCATTGCCTCAAGTTGAAGGGGCAAGACGGCCGACATGAATGTAGTTAGGGCTTTAAGACAGTTTACTGATTTAGGGATGCCCCTCTCTAAGGCATTTGAGAGATTTTAGAAGAAGGAGGCATTGAAGCATCTAAAACTGAGACCACCTCACAATCCATTACCTAGGGGATATGATGTTAATGTTTATTGTGCTTTTCATTAAGGAGAGGGGCACAGTATAGACGATTGTACAAGTTAAGACATGAGATTTAGGACCTTATTAACAACAAGATGATTATGTCACCAAACTCAAAAAAAATCGAGCATAAGAGGAAACTCTCTCCCAGACTATTATAATGTCTCATCTTCTAATCAAGGGACATTTATGATAGATTTTGAGATACCTGAAGAGGTTGTTATGGCTATGTTTGAAAAAGTACCAAGGAACCTTGCTGTCATGGTTCACACTATCAACCCATGGGAAAGTTCAAATGAAAAAATAGAGGAGGCAAAAAAGAAAAGGATGATAAGCTATGCGAAGAAAGCGATAAAGAGAATGAGGAGGGATAGGTGAGCCATGTAACTTAAAGTGGGAAATATTACCCTGATAGGGAGGCCCCCAAAGAATCAAAAGTTAAAAAGAAGATGGATGAACTTGTTGTAAATGAAAACTAAGATGATAGTCATATTGTAAAATAGTTAAAGAATATGCTCATTCATATCAGTGTGTGGGAATTACTCATCACTTCTTAAGAGCATGAGAAAACCATGGTTAAAGCTCCATCTAGCCTGATCATTTCTAATGAAGCCACTCTAAAAGATGAATTGCTTTGGTCACCTATAGAGGAAAGATCACCTTTTGGGACTAAGATTTACCACCGAAAGGAAGGGACCACAATTTGGTTTTATTCATTAAGGCCGAGGTGAAGGTGAAGGTACTCCATGTATGTTGGTTGATGATGGATCAAGGATTAAAATATGCCCTTTGAAGTTGCTACATAAGTCTGGGTTGTCAAAAAAAGACTTATAAGTGTCATATAGCATCATTTAGGCCTATGATGATAGTAAGAGGTTAGCCTTAGGTGTGTTCAAAACCATGGTGAGGACTAGGATCATAGAGACGATGGTGGAATTTATGATCTTGGATATTTCTATTACTTTTTCACTATTGCTAAGGCGACCATGGTATCATCCATTAGGAAGAGTGTCATCCATTGTATATCAAAAGGTCAAAATTCCTTACAAAGGGGAGACAATTACTATATGTGTAGAAGTTGAAGAAATTGTGTTGATGTTGAGCATAGTTGTTTCACGTCCCAGAGGTTTTCAGGTTGCCACAAATGGGTTGATCCAAAGGTGGTGGAAATTATGAAGAACATAAACTTTCTATCGCACCAAAGTAAAGGAAGAATTCCGCTAGTGTGTTAGAGTTTCGTAAAATTCCTACTCAAATCACTTGAAGAGGACTAGGGTATTAGGGTAAAGAATCAAAATCGACAGCAAAGTATCTATATGGGATATTACTTGACTTCTTTATGAATGAAGGAGATACAGATTAGAAAATTGAAGAGAAAGTTGTGAAAGAGGAAAAAAAGCCAGTGGCAGACGATATCATGGACAAGCTTAAAAGGGTTTTCTTTTATATGGATGTTAGAGAGATGGGTTATTAGAATTATCAAGATTCATCAGAAGAGGAGGATAAGAATAAAAAGAGGAAGAAGAAAGGTAAACAAGTTACTAGGATAGAATATGGCTAAAGGTCAAATTAGTTTGTAGTATTAGACAACCCTTAAACTATATGGCCTTAGGATGATAAGAAGAAGCTCTCAAAAGAAGAGGAAGAAAGACACTAGTTAGAACAACACTTATGGGCTACAAGTGTTGATTTCATAAAGGAGAAGTCTCAAATTATTAATTAAAATGTCACTCTCATGGACTTAGAATGGGGATACACTGGATTATGCAAGGATCAAGTTAAGTTCGAGGGGTGGCACTTTAGAAGAGCTTCATGAAGATTAAATCAGGGGATAACCAGATGAAGCAGGCAAAAGATGAGAAACATAAGGGTTTTGGATAGGATAATGATCTCAATGCTGCAACTGGTGAAAAGGGATAGATCGAAGATGAGAAGGCTTTAACAGAAGAAGCTCATGTCGACCTACCTAAAGAAGTTATTTTTCCTGATACTGTTGATGTTCTTGTTTCTAGTCTTTTTAAGGATGATGATGTATTTCTTTCTAAGTTTAAAGTAACAAATAATGAATTTGCTTACTTGTATGATGTGTTTTCTGATGATAGTATGCATAACATGCATCATTTCATTAGCATATTTAACATTAATTTTGTGCATACCACTACATTTAATCTTCGTACATAGAAAAATCCAAAAATCTTGCTCATTGTTAACGACATCACATTAGAAGAATGAAAAAAGTTTAAACAGTTACTCAAAAAATACTAAAAGGTTTTTGCTTACACATATGAGAATATACCAGGAGTTTATAGGTGAGTTGCATAGCATAGAATTCCAACCTACTTGTATATGAAACTAGTAAAGAAGAAACTTCAAAGGATAAGACCCAAGTAAGCCTAATTGGTTAAGGAAGAAATGACAAAGCAGTTAAGTACCAAATTTTTAGAGATAGTGGATTATCTTGAATGGCTAGCCAATATAGTCTTAGTATCGAAGAAAGACGGAAGAGTAAAGATGTGTGTGCATTACAAGGATTTGAATAAGGCTTAGCCGAAACATGACTTTTTGTTGCCTCAAATCGATATGGTGATATATAGTGCTGCTATATGCATTGTGTACTCATTTATGGATAGGTTTTATGGCTACAATTGGATCCTCAAAGCAATCACAAACAATTTGAAAATAGCTTCATCATGAAATGGGGAACGTATTGTTATAGAGTGATACCATTTAGGTTGAAAAATGTAGAGGCAACATACCAATGGATGGCGACAATCTTGTTTCATGACTTAATCCATAAAGAGGCAGAGGTATACGTGGATGACATGATGATGAAATCTGAGACAAGAGAAGGGCATTTCAAGGCCCTAGAGAAGTTTTTGAAGAGGATCGATCAATACAACTTGAGATTGAATCCTAAGAAGTGTGTGTTCGTGGTTATGTCTAGCAAGTTATTGGGGCATGTGGTAAGCGAGAAAAGCATTGAAGTGGATCTAGACAAGGTGAAGGCTATTCAGGACATGTCTATACCCAAGACAGAGAAGGAAGTTTGGGGTTTCTTAGGTCACTTGTAATATGTTAGTAGGCTCATAGTAAGACTTACTCCTATCTACGAACCAATATTTAAGTTATTGAAGCATGACCAACCATTTAAGTGGAATGAATAGTCTTAAAAAGCCTTTAAAAAGATAAAAGAGTATTTGACCAACCTGTCGATATTAAAACCCCTAAAACTAAGAAAGCCATTCATCTTATATCTGACAGTAGAGGAAAATTTTATGGGGATGATGTTAGCTCAAGAGGATGAATTGAGGAACGAGCATGTTGTATGTTATCTTAACAAGAAGTTGTTTTCTTACAAAGAGAAGTATAATCAGGTGGAGAAGACTTATTTGGCATTGGTATGGGCCATGAAGAAATTAAGACACTATTTCTAGTCATACATGAAGAAATTAAGACACTATTTCTAGTCATACTCCATGGAGGTGGTCTCAAGGCTTGACCTAGTTAAATACCTACACGAGGCCCCTACTTTAATGGAAAGATTAGTAAATTGGTTGGTGCTACTGACTGAGTTCAATATCAAATATATGACTAGGAAGGTGATCAAATGACGGGCAATAGTAGAGTAGTTCCTCAATTCCCCAACGAAGGATTAAACATAATCAAGCCAATGGGTTGGAGAATGTATTTTGATGGAGTGGTGAATAAGAAGGGAGTAAGTATGGGAGTGATTCTAATATCACCGAAAGAAAAACTTTTCCCTATTGTGAAAAACCTTAACTTTAAGGTAACCAATAATATGGTCAAGTATGAAGCTTGTAAGCTTAGGTTGGAACTTTTGATGCAAATAAAGGTTGGGACCGCTGAAGTGTTTGGGGATTCATTATTGGTTATCTTTCAGGTGACATATGATTAAGAATTAAAAGAAGAGCGATTGAGTCCGTATTTGGAGCATTTGAAAAGAATAGTAAAAAATTTTAAAAAGATCATATTCCATCATCTACCCAAAAAGAGAATCTAATGGCTAATGCTCTAACAACCTTGGTTTCTATTTGAGATGGGCTGAAGAAAATGCCATTGAAGTCTTTTATCACACTTAGATCCATGATGCTTTGTCACGTCAACACAAGCATGGTGTAAGGGTTGGCAGAGAATCACCCTTATTACTATGATGTGCAAAGGTATCTAGAAAGTGACGAGTACCCTGAGGGGCCAAAAAGAGAGATAAGGAGGTGATTTGAAGGTTGGTGTCATAATTTCTAATCCACAACAGTGTATTAGACAAAAGAATGCTAGATGGGATCTACTTCAGTTGTCTTAAAGAAGGAAAAATGGGTAGGGTCATGAATAAGGTGCACATAGGGATTTATGGCCCCCACATGAATGGAAAGACATTAGCAAGAAAGATTTTAAGAATGGGTTACTACTGGACCACTATGGAATAAGATTGTATTTGAATGGTTCAAAGTTGTCATAGATGCTAGGTACACAACAACCTAAATCATTTACCATTGACCAAATTATAGAATTTGACTTCATCTTGGCCATTCATAAGTTAGGGTATCGACGTGATTTGGAAAATCAGGTCAGCTTTTACAAAAGGGCATAAGTATATCGTGGTGGCAATGGACTATTTCACAAAATGGTTAGAGGCTGAAGCCTTCAATAAGTTAGAGTGGTAAAGCAAATCGCTAGAGTTATCAAGAAGATGGCTAGAGTTATCAAGAAGAATCTTATATATCCATATGACATACAACCTCACATTAATATAGATAACTGTGTCCATTTTCAAGTCAAGGTTAAGGTAATCTTAGACAAGTATGGGGTAACCCACCATAAGTCATCACCATATAGGCCACAAGCTAATGAGGCAGTTGAGGCGACTAATAAGAATGTCAAAAATGTTCTTGCAAAAATCATTGAAATGTACAAGAATTGGTCAGAAAAGTTATCATTTACCTTATGGGGTTACCAAACTATAACAAGGACGTTAACTAGAATGACATCATATTCTTTAGTATATAGGATGGGGGCGATATTGCTAATTAAACTAGAAGTGAGATCTTTGTGAGTATCAGTTGAGTCCAAGGTCCATGAATACCAATAGGTAAGAAACATATTCGAATAGTTAGCTTTGTTAGATGAGAAAAGGTTGAAGGCCCTTTATCATATTCAATTATATCATACTAGAATGACCCGCACATTTAACAAGAGGGTTAAGCCAAATACGATAAAGGTTGGTGATTTGGAATTAAAGGTAGTCCGATCACAAACTTAAGATTCTCAAGGAAAATTCAAACCAAATTAGGAAGGCTTTTATGTTGTCAAATAAATCTCTCAGGTGGTGCAGAGAAATTAGCAGATATGGATGGGAATGACTTCACTTAATCAGTGAACCTAAATAGGTCGAAGAGATACTTTTGTAAGATGTAAGAAAAGTATAATGGCCTATAAAGTCAAAAACTCGAAAGTACAATTTAGGCAAAACTTAGGGTATAAAAAATATATATTACAAAAAAAGAAAAAATGGCTTGTTAAGTTGAAAACCTGAAAGGGTGGCTTAGGGCAAAAGTTAGAGCATAAAGATGAAAAACATAAAGTAAAAGTCGAGAGAGTGTAACTGACCACTAGGGGAATTGTGACAGAGCAGTTGAGCTACAATAGATAAGATAAGGGTAAAGGACAAAAGACTAGTAAAGTAAAGGCATTAAGCAAGACGATTAGATGTTCTAATATGCCACTATTAAAGTAGTAGTCATGCATCCAATTAATGTGAAATGTAAATGATCCATGTTAAGCATAACATCAAAAGAAAACATGTTTACATAATTAAAGTAAATTTGGTCAAACATGCCCTTAAGCTAAAATCACATAAATAAAAAGAGTCTTCTTTCATGAAAGATCATTATCTATTATTTTTTTGGTAGGATAAAGAGGATGTTTGTAACTTTAAAAGCCACGTAGCCACCCCATTAGTTCTCATCATCATCAGGGTAGGGATCTCTACTAATGAAGAAATCATAAATGTAGCAATTGATCCAGGTAACCTTGACCCTATCCAAGAAGCGTTGGGACAAAGGGCCCCCGACAAAGGAAGGAAGGAATTCTATCTTTAATTAAGGGGCACTAAATTGATAGTGCACCCGAGTTGAGTCCTAGAATGTGCTCAAGGCAAGGGCAGGAAGGATGACACAGTCTCCATAAGTCTTCATAGTGACACTTGATAAATTCCACCACGGCTAGCTCTAACAAACGTTAGGGACTATAATATGTGACATCCATTCAACCCACAAAAACAAGTAATAACAGGCCTTGGCAAGCAATAGTTTAAGTGATGTTATGGGTAATAAAGCCTTGCATCCATAATGGGGGCAGCTAGTAGTCCTAATCTCTCTTGTAGCCATATCAAAAAAATAAAATAAAATAAAATAAAAAGAAAAAATAGTAAGCTCGTTAGGTTGAAAACCCAAAAGGGCGGCCTAAGAAAAAATGAGTAGTCCGCTAAATTGAAAACCCACAAGGATAGTCTAGGCAAAAGTTAAGGTAATAAAAGTAAAAATAAAAATAAAAATAACAAATAAAATAACAAATAAAGAAAAGAGAGGCTAGAAGACAAATCTACACTTGAAGTAAAAGAGCACTTTTAGAAAGAGAGTCACTAACACCAAGGGCTATCTTGTCCAAGCCCATGATGGCCTCACCCAAAATCGTTGGGATGGGAGTCCTCCTCGATTTCAGAAGTGGCAAAATTTGCAAATCAATCTCGCCATCCTATCCCCACAGTAAATACTCGCCTACCAAAATTATTGCCATAATACAAGCCTGTGCCACCCGAGCATGACATCTGTAAGGGTAGAGAGTGAGAAAATGAGACATGAGAATTTTTTTTCCTCACCTAATGTCTCCTAGGCACCTTATCATATTGCATGTCAAAGCAGTTCCATCATGTTTCAGATATGCAGATAATTCAGCTGTGGCAGAGCAATTGGATCTACAACTGTGACACGATAATTAAGAATAGCCCCAAATTCTTTTAGTAAGGGGCAAATCTTAGTATCTCCAAAATGAAAAGTATGGATAAAGGAATCCCACAGATTGTAAGCCACTCAAAGAAATTTTATGTCTAAGCGGACGAATGAGAGATAACGAAGAGCCACAAGACTTGCCTAAGGTAAATCAGTCTAGATCTGGGATGGGAGAGACTACAAAAATGGTTTTGCCTTGGTTTGGTAGATGAAAATGGTGGGTGTGAAAAACAAAATAACAGATGGCTATTTATAGAAGCAGAAGAGGTTGATCAGTGCCTTACAGTTGTGTACAGCTATATAACAAACTTGAGTAGTCTGTACAACCAACCAGTGGTTTGTGCAAATCATTTCCTAAGCTATACAAACCTATTCCCTTAGAAAAATTTTGATAGCATTTCTTTTTGTGTTTAGGGCTGAGAAATTCATATATACCTGCTTCAAGGTGCATATGTATGTGCAAGAAAAAATAAAATGGTTTAACATACATTTAGAAAGCAAAATTGAAGGCTAAAATAAAATTACACGTTAAAACTAAAGTGTTTCAAAATTTAACAAAAATAAGGGTAAAGTCGCCCTAATGCAACCTAAGAAATTCTATCATCCAAACAATCATTCAAAATCAACAGGACTTTCAAATCATCTAAATACTAAGTACAGTTATGCAAAAAACCAATAAAGTTTTAAAATGTATTGTACTATAAAAAAGAAGAAAAAAGAAAATAACCTTAAAGTCTAAAGACGTTTGATTAACTCAACTCTTCTTACTCCTCGAGGGTGTCACCTCCTCGTCCCCCTCTCTATTAGTGGCCACGTACTTGCTATCGAAGCCCTTCTCAGTTGCCTAAGTCAGAATCTTTATATGGGCCTTGGCCTTGGCCAAACATTGGTCTTTGTCTTGAAGATCGTGCGTCAAATTTTGGATCATCTCATACAAGATACACAAAGGTTAGGATGGGTAGGACACAGAATATATAAAAGCGCAAGTCATGAACATGCATACATATTCTTTCAATTATTATGGACATTTTGTTACTAACCTGCATGGACTACATCTATTAAGTCAAGACCCTCCTAAAGGTAACGAGCAAGTCAACCATGGCCTGGCCTTAGACCCAAGGAATTTGCAAGAAAAAGAAAACACTTTCATAAATAAAGAATATTAGTCATGGCGAAATGTGATAAAATATAAGCAAGGAGTACTCATATAGATGGTTTCAGCCGGCTCGAAGGTACAAAGGAACTGAGTGAACTGTAATGACATCATCAATCTCGTCAAAGATGCCATGCAAGACTATAGCATATTGTTTGACATGAGATCCAACTCATTTACCACGACAAGCTCTAAACTCTAGATGTATACCTGCAAGCCCTCTTATAGCCTTGAGTAGTAAGAGTAGAAGTAGTGGCCTTCTGTGTGATGTGTGCAGTAGTTCCCTGGGCCCTATGCTCAAGGACAATGCCCTCATTTGCCTCATGCTACAGGAATGCTCATATAGTCACCTTTGATAAAAAGAACATCCTCATTAAGGCCCTAGTCATCCAAGTCCTATATAGGACCCAATCTGAGACAAGAAACTCTTCTAGCATAAATTGCAACACTGTTTGAAGCCCCGTATCTTCCTTCAGGTCCACCACCCAAAATATGTCTGAAAGTAGGCATTACGGGATGGGTCAAGCATTCAAGCCCTCTTGCCAATGGAAAACCCACTCACCTAAATACCACTCGTGAAGCAAGGGTTCTGCCATCAAGTGTCGCCTATGAGAGAGGCCCTCCACCTTTACCACCTCCTGTGGCCATGCCTTTGAAGGGCCCCTCAAGTTAAGATGCAGCTACAATAACAGTGAAAGACCATTGTAAGTATAAAACCAATGAGTATTAAAAATGGTTAGAATTAACATGAATTTCCTTTTATAGGATAGTAATACCTAATCGAAGGTAAGGGTGTCCAAGCAAGCACGCCTACCAATTATAGAGGACTTCATATAAGGTGCACCACTCCACCTAAGAAAGCGAGGGTAGCGACCCTTCATGTCAGAATGAACATAACATTAACATGAGAATAACCAAAAATAAACAAAAACATAAAGAAAGTTAAGAGGTACTTACAATAGGCACTCGTCAAACGTTGCACATGTATAACTTGCCCTAGTAGCATAAGTCTAGATACCTATACAAGTAAGCCAATGTTGTAGATCCCCAATCGAAGCAATGGAGAAACCCTAAATCCTCTAGCATTGGTACTAGGCAAATTTTAGCTATCTCAGAGGCATTAGAGAACAGGATCCTCGACAGAGTATACAACAAGAAGTAGCATGCATGTTAATCTATAACCTCCTCCAAGCTTCCATCAGTAACCTAGGAAGCACCGACCTATATACTGGATTGTATAAAATCTTAGGTCCCCTTAATCGTGGAAACACAACTAAGGAATTAGAGAAAGTAGTCTCTCTAGAGCATCAACTTATGCCTGTCATTGTTAATAGGGAGGGAAATGCCTGCAAAGCATATCCCAGTCATGTACATGAAGTCCTTTAGGGTGAGGGTAAGCTCTCCTATTAGGGGAAGGTGTGAGTCGTGTCCATTTACCATTTAGCTAAAGCTTGGACCATGGAAGAATTGATCCTCAGGCCTTTCTCCGATAAGGTTCGAAAAGGAGGCATGAGTCCAGTCCCCTTTAAATGAGTTATAACTCTCGAGTCCAGCCCTCAGAACCACTCCCTAGCATGGCCCAGAGCCTCGCCTCCCTTTTAGTAAGAGACGTTGCCTTGAAAAAGAAAGAAAATAAAGAGAAAATAATAAACACTCGGAGTTAAAAAAATTATAAGCACTTGAATTAAAGCAATAAATCAGATCGACAAGCAGAAAATGAAAATCAAATAAAAAATAAAAGGCAAGTGTCCTCAAGCTATCATCTAACATTTTTAAATCTAACCTAATATTTACATATAGAAAAGGATTCCAAGACAGTGCCTAAGATCTATAATGTTGGGAAAAGTTAGTAAAATTCAGAGATGGTGAAAAAGGCAAGGGAAAGAACACCTACTACTCTTAAGGTGGCTCATGCCAAGGGATGGTACAGGTTGTAAATTGTTGGCATGTCACCACGTGGGGGGAGCCTACTGGGATCATCTTTACCATCGCATCAGATAAGGGGCTCACTTTTGCAAAGCCTTAAGAACATGTGTTCTAGAGCATAACGGATGGCAACATCCTTGTCAAAAACTCCTTTAAAACTTTAAACATCTCATCATCAATAAAGCCAACCATGGTAAAATCTTTCAAAGACATAGGAAAACGTAAGAGCTAAGTATAAAGAGTTTAAGTGATAGAAAAAAAAGAGAGAGGAAATGAAAGTGCAAATGGTCGAGGTCATTGTCAAGGAGTTTATATAGTGGGGTTGGTCTATACATACCAACCTCATGGAAGAAGGTTTCATCAAATGGTCTGTACAGATCACCCTTGGTCCATGCAGACCACTAAGACTAGAGAGGCCTAATTTGACCCATCAAGCCTAATTACCCAAATCAAACTCCTAAAGCCTAATTACTAATAAATTCTCAACTTCACTAAGGCCTAATCATAAAAAAATGGTCCCACAAAAGGCCCAAAAAGACAATTTAACCCATCAGTTTATCAAATAAACAATTAAAATGCCTATATTGCTAGCAAGACATCCAGAAGGCAATCTGATACTCTGAAATCACTGACTAAATTACTAAACTATGCTTCAGTTATAAGTTTAACTTCTCCTAAAGCCTTCGAGAAATTTTTAATAGGAAATTTGTCATCATAAAAGTATCTGAACCTATAAAAGCACTTTCTACTACATCAAAGGCCAAGCTCGCTGCAGTAGGATAGAAATTAACCCCCCTTCCCAAAGTTGCTAGAAGGGCTTCAATAGAGTAAGATCATTTTTAACATGCTAAAAGGGTGCAAATGACATAATATCAACCCCAAAGGGCCTTTTTAAGCCATGACCACCAGCTAGAAAAGGTTGAATCAATTGCAAAAAATTTAAGAATATTAGTAGTTATGAGAAGATAATTATAAGCACACCGAATATAAGAACCACCTAGTACCTACTAGAGAGCTACCATAATAAACTCAATATTTGTTAGAAAAGTTGATGAGAAATATAAGAACCACCTGGTACCTATTAGAAAACCATTGGAACGTCCTCAATATTTGCTAGAGAGTTATTAAAGGATATGAGAATGCCTGGTACCTGCTATAGGGTTGCTAGAGCAAACTCAGTGCTTATTAGAAAGCCATTGCAATGCTTTGTACCTTCTTAAGAGTTATAGAAAGCACCTAGAATACACTAGTACCTATTAAAGAAATACAAAACGAGCTTTAGCACCTGCTCGAAGAGCTGCTAGAGACTTGTATCCTTTGTTATCCTTGTTAATGTTTACATTTTTAACATTGCTTTGATGAGACTTATTTAAACAGTCATTTCTCAAATGATGTTTTTCAAGCCCCACAAAGCAGGGGCAAACAGTAAGCATCAAATTCTAAGCCTCAGATGCAAGCTTGACAATGAAAATCACTAAAAATATTCTCCAAAATGCAAAGGAAAAACCATAAAAGGAAAAGAAATAAGGACTTATGAACCTTAAAGAAGCCTAAAACTAAGTCCAGGCTACCAGGACAAGCTCAATGGGTTGTACAGCCCATATTAAGCAGGGTTGTATAGCCCTAACTTGAACCTTAATCTTCAAAACCTTCTAAAATTAGTCCCTCTTTAAACCCTAGGGTTGTATTAGATGCACTACCCAAACTTGGTTGTACATCCCATATGCGAACCTTAAATCCTAAAAGATTCACCTCCTTCTTTATGATTAAACATAAACATTGTACAACTAGAACTATCTCTAGCTCTGGTGCGCCCTTTTTTTCCTATAAATCCCCCCTCATTTAAAGAGGAAGGAGAGGTTTAGACAACCCTAAGGTTACCCTGCCAAAATCCCAACTCAAAACCCTAATCCTTCATAAATCAAACACTTAACCCAAAGACACTAGTATCCAAGGTAGTTCCTAAGGCTTTAAGACTACACTTTGCATTCCCACTAGCATTTTGGAGGAAAATATTGAACTTGTAAGCCTCTGAGGGTAAAGGAATACATAAAGCCCTGCCCATCCTTCTTCTTCCCCTTTTTTCTTCTTTTTTTAGTTTTTAAAACCTAAAAGAATGAAGGCTAAACAACCTTGATGTAGGTTGTACAGCGCTCTCTTCCAAGTTGTACAATCCCTATAATGGGTTGTACAACCTAGTCTTCCTAAGATAGTTTTACAAACCCTTTTCTCTTTTCATTCGAATTCCTCTATTCCAAAGTTGTTTTTTTATGAGGCATATAGTTCCATTGGCAAAATAAAGTGAGGTCTAATGGCCTAAGACCCCTATTCATTTAAAAACTAGAATCTTGAATAGGTTTTAAATAATTTTAAGGTTCATTTTATATTGATACTCCATGTTCTTTCATAACTTGATTAAGCGATGTTTTGAGTTTTTATTTGGGCCTAATTTGATACTAGTCAAGTGAGGAACTTCATGGTCATGTTGATTTTCAAGAATGTTAAGGCTTTATTTTGGCCTCTAATTTCCCTTTCTCGGGAGTTGTATGCTAACTTTCTTAATGGTGAGTAGTACACGCAAATGCCATTTTCTTTAAGAGCTACAAAGGGAGAAGGTTCATTAACACTAGGATCCCTCTTTGGTGATGATTTTTGCCTTAGGCTATGGGAAATCCTTTGCATGTTATGTTTACACATCTTTATATTCCATAACTCATATTCTTCTGTTTGTTTAACATTGTTGCATTTTTTATGTGATGTTGGGATGTGTTATTTTGGACTTAGATGCATGCTTAGATAACTTAACTTTAAAGACATGGTAAGGTGTTGGTCATGGTATTTATTTATTTGTTTTGCTTTTCGTCATTTACACTATTAAGAAATTACTTTATGTTCTTTTTGGGTGTAGGTGTTCATTTGAGTTAAACCATTAATTAGGTCTTGATAATCATCCCATATAAGCATGGATAATGTGTGATAGATATTATACATGATAAAACCCTACGCCATGTCACATGGCCCCCATTCCCTTTTAGATGATGATGCATGGCATGTGAAGATATATGGATATTAATATGCATGTCACCCCTTTTGCCATGATGCATGACCCCCTACCTCTTTAGATCGATGACTTAGTTAATTGATTTGATGGTGCTAGAGGCATGTTTAGGATCGCTAATTGGATTAATTGATAACTTGGTTAAGATGTCAAAAGTGAACCACAGATTCCCGAAGATCAAAATTACATATACTTTCAATGGAACACTTTATTAAAATTATTAATTTTTTTAATCTATCTAAATAAAATGAAAATTTATAAATAAGTGTAAATATTAAAAAAAACATCTATTAATATTTCATATCATAAATCTCTTCATCAATAAAATATTTTATATTTAAAACATAACTTCAAAATGTATAATAAAAAATTATAGACCATGAGTGCATAACGAAAGAAAAACACATGCCCCCAAAATTTATACCCGTGTAACACAGAACTCCTAATGGGAGTGGTTCAAATTCTCCAATAGTATCATACATCCACAGGAAAGCTATGACCTTTATTTTTTGGTAGGCACGTGTGTGGTGGACGTTTGAACCATGATGTTAAATGGTCAGGGAAAATAATATAATGACTCACTATTATTAATTTTAATCAAGACATGAGTTAGGCTAACATTAGATCCAATTTTATGATTATGATTTATTTTGATAATTTTTAAAATTTGTGTTAAAATCGCACTCAATTTTACGATTCTAACTTATTTTAACAATTTTTAAAATTTGATTAGAATTGCATTTATGCAAAGATTTGAATTTTCAGGACTTTTGAAATTTAATGAAATGAAATATTCTTTTTTTCTTAATTTACCAAAAGGAAATTTGCAAAACAAGGATATACTTGTATAGATTAAAAAATTCATTCATTGGAAATTTCATGTTTTGCCTTGTGGCAATTTCGATATAGTTAAAATATAAAGCACTAACAATTTGAGATATAACTCTACTTGCATCCGCCTCTAATCTATTGAAAAATTGAAACACATTATGTGTATCTTTTGGTATGCGACTCTTCTGTACACTTGATTTCCCTTTTAGTATAACAATCTTCAAATTTCTTATTTGAGGTCACTTTTGAGGCAAAATAGTCTTTTCTTAGGCCTCCCTTTCTATTCGGCGTTGGTTCCTTTGAAAGTAGAAAGTAGAAAACCCATCTTCAAGACAAAAGGCATGCTGTCCATATATAAGAAGGGCCTTTTTAACCCATGGTGGAGTTAAGAGTTCTACTGTGATTTCCGGGACAGTCTGATGGGCAAACCATTCTGGGGAAGGGCAAAAGGACCATACTGAATCCCATTATCTGAACCCTGCACAGACCATCTGCAAAGTGTAACAAAATTGCCCATGTCAGCAGATATTCTTTGCACTTTACCACACTTCCTAATTTTAGAAAAGAGTCCATTCATCTTACTTACAAGGCGACAGTTAAATTTGTTCTGATTTGGTTAAGTTCACCAACCTGTACTTAGTGGTCAAATGATGAAGCAGGACTAGAACTTCCAGCTTGGCTAACTCATTTCCAGGACATGAGTGGGTCCCATTGCCAAACGGCATAAATGTATTGGGTTTTGGTGCAACCTGTTTAATCATTATAACCAAATAGCCACACATTTCATATTACTATTTCGCACGGAGAAAAAAACAGAATATAAAAAGAACTGAAATATTTTCTTGTAATTTTTACCTCAAATCTAGAGGGATCAAACTTTTCAGGATCCGGAAATATTTCTGGGCTGTGGTGAATATTTCTGAAAAGTGGCAAGACTTTCCATCCTTTGGGGATCAGATATCCTGAGGAGAAAACAAAAGGAATTGAAGAAAAAATAATTAGCGCAGCTAATTAGAGAGGTATAGAAGTGGAGTAACCACTCGCTTTCATACAAAAACCAGTTTGGAAGTCCACTTGGGATAAAAAAAGAGAAACCATTAAAGAAATGAATTGGTTAGTTGCCACATTTGAAATAAGCAAGCTAGCAACTGACCTTCATACTCAACATCCTCAACAGCTTCCCTAAAAGTAAAAGACAAAATTGAAGCAACTCGTAGTGTCTCTTGAATAACCCTAGACGTTATTGGCATCTTCTTGGTATCTGCCCAAGTAAGAAACTTCTCATTATCACTCTTGTCTTTACTTCTTACTATGTCTTCTTGCTCTTCCTGTGAACAAAAAGGCCAGCACACAAACCTAGGCCCGTCAGATCCAAAAAAAATCACTGCAATATTATTAGTAAGGTTTGTTAGTACTATAACAAACAGTAAAGAATATAAATACGCACGCTGACAGCTCGGAGGACACTGGGGTTCTCTCCAAGGTACTTAAGAATCCATGTAAGAACACTAGCTGTAGTGTCACGAGCTGCGAATATCACACCAATAATATTATCGGCGATTTGCTCGTCAGTTAGTCCTTCTTTGTCACCCATGAAGGATCCAAGCAAGTCATTCTGATCCAGCTTCATTTGCCTTCTGCTGGACAGAATTTTTGCCAAGATCTGAGCTAACTCTTTCCTTGCTTTCATTGCTTTGTTGAAGAGCGTCCCTGGCAGGTTTATGGGCATTGAATTGTAACCTTTCTCAAGAATGTAGTAACATCTCTTCAGATCCTCTCTGTACTGAGACTCATCCTTCCCGAATATTGAAAGTAGTGCAACGTTGAATGTATACTGCAAGAAACACAAATTTCATCAAAACTATCCCCTTTTCTCTCTTTGGTTAATTAGCTCTTCCTAGGGTTTAAATGTGCAACCTCAGTCACAGCCTTATGACTCTACTAGTACTAGTGAATGAAAGACTCATTTCTATAATTTAGAGAGAAACAAGGAGAGCATAAAAAGGAAAAGAAAAACAGAGGCTCTATTATTCCCCTATTTCGCTCGCTCTGTTTTTTTTTTTTTTTTTTTTCTTTTTTATCGAGTCGAATGATGGTAGAAATAGAACGGAAGCCTTACAGTTTTCATTTCTTGGAAAGTGTTTATAATTCTTCCCTCCCAAGATTTTACAGATTGTACAGCAATGGATTCGATATCGGAAACTATGCTTTTGATTGCTTCAGGGACGAAAGCACGAAGAACAAGCTTTCTCAGTTTGGTGTGGTAGTCTCCCTGGTGAAAGAAGATGGCTTGTTTACCTAACATCCTTTCTTTACTTACGGGGAATGTTGGCTTGAAGAGATGTGCTCTCGTTACGAGCACGAATTTAGCAGCTTCTGGACTTGAAATCATCACACAAGGACAACCCAAGATGTGGGTCTTGAAGACAGAGCCATACCTACACATCAAGAAACAGAATAAACTCTCATCCTATATAAGGCAATTAGTTTGCCAAATGTAAAAGCAGCTAGTGAAAAACTGGAAATGAATGCTATATTCACCTCTTTTGCTTAGAGGCAAAGAAGACATTTGGATTTTGAGAGTAGAGTTGGAAGGTTTCACCAATATAAGGCCAACCCAATGACCCAGGAGGAAGGGGCAATTTTCTTTTATCGGACGCAAAAAATTTAAGAAAATAGTGGAAAAGAATGATGAAGAAAATGGAAGCAAAAGATAAAGAGAACGAATGGAATTCCATAGCTAAATACCAGTTAGTAGTAGAGTAGTAGTAGTTAGCTAAGTAGTAAGGAAGTTGTGTGGAGAAAAATAAGTGAGGAATGAGAGTTATTTATAGCCCTTCTTTTTTTTTTTTGGATTGAGGAAATTAAAATCCCCGAAAGTAAGAGAGAGAGAGAGAGAGAGAGAGTGAAGGGGACCTTTCGAATACAGCTTGAATTCCACACACGGAATCCCTGTCCAGCTCATGCCGTGGTTTTCATTTGGCCATTTTTACTCTTTTGGTCATGAAGAGTTTGCACGTGTCAAGGAGGAGACATAAAAATTGTGTGAGTTTAAGATTTTGACCAAAAGGGGTGAGATTTAGGGACAAAATTAGACTGGCAGTAAGTGCCTTATGACTATGAGGGAGGATAGACTTCCATTTTTTTTTTAATTAACCAAATTGGCTCATAAAGGAAGACTGCCCCTTAAGCACGGCAAAAGGGGATTAATTTGCCTTTTAATCATCTTTGTCTCTTCTCTATGTAGCCGTACTCTCTGTCTCTCACTCTCTCTCTATATATATATTTACTTTTTGATAATGCTGGCTTCCATCTTCATGCATGCTCCAATCAATCATCAATCAATACGCTGTTACGCTTTTGTCCCGGAAAGAACTGTACTGTACAAGTTGTACGTACGGGCTCCATCCCCACTCTTTCACCAGTTTCTCACTAAATACTATAAATTTTGATGCCGGATTTTAAGCTTCAAAAATTTAGTGAATCATGAAGATTCCGTTAGTGTGTCAGTGTAATGATAGAGAATGGTTGTTTAATTACTTTGATCGGCCTCTTCAAGCAGTCCTCTCGCTGTCAATGTTTTGACAATTACGAGGAATTCATCTATGGAATCAATAAAATTCAAATTCAAATTAGTTCAATTCATATCAATTTTCAATATTTTTTTTTTATTTTTAATAATTTTTTTTAAATTATTTTAATAATATTTTTAAATTATATTTATTATTAAACTAACTAAATCGAATTAATTAGACTAATTAATCAATTGAATCAAAAATCAATTAATTGATTGATTCATCCGGTCTTAACAACATTTCTTATGGTTGATGCATAGTCTCGCTCTAATTAATTGTGCATCTCAAACCTTGTGCATTATAGTTTGGGTGTGTTGCCTCAGCTTGTAACTGCCACAAAAAAAAAGTGAATACTGTAATTTGATTCTCACCAACAATAATATTCCTTTAAAACTTAAAATATAATTAATTATAAATTTTTAACATAAATTTTAAAGGTTGAAAATTAATTTAAAAATTAATATTTCAAAACTTTTTATTCATAAAATTCATATTAAATAATTTATAATTACTTATAAAAAAATCACTTTCAATTTTTGACCTCAAAATTAAATTTTATTAATAGAATGTCAAACTCAGCTCAGCACATTATTTACGAACAAATAAATTTGTTACTTTTTCTATGAATTTAAAAATAGTTGACTAACTTGTATTTGGTGAATTGTTTTGGTTACTACTTTTAATGATTTGGTTTTCAGAGGGAAAACATAATAATTGAACCTTTTTTTAATGTAGAGAAATCAGACTTTCGTTAAATGAGGGGCATATAGTTTCTCATCGCCAAATCAGAGGTGGGACATCTGGCTGGTTTGCTAGTGGTTTGGAGATGAAGCTTTTATATTAAATATTTGCACATTAGCTTCGTATTCATCGCGGACCAATTTTGCTTCCAAATACAGATTGGAATTCTCCTAAAAAAAAAGTCGTGGATCTTGAATTGCATAAATAGTGGAATTTTTCGTTTTTTTAAAGGTAGATTTGAAAATTTTTCTTAAACTACTTGCAATAGAAGTAACTCAATAGTGTAAAGCAAGATTTTTTCTATTTAGTATTTTAACTTGTGATAATAATTCTGACTTTGATTTGGAATTGATTTAAATTCAAAAACAATTACATGAATTTTGTTTGATCTAAAAAAAATTAAAATGACTCTAAAATTTTGGAGTCAAATTTAATCCAATCTTAATTTGATAAATGGATTAACTCAAATTAATTTGACTTTAATTTGATTTGAAATAATCGAAATTTCATTCGAAATCATCAAAACTTGATTTTGGTTTCATTTGTTTTATGCAAAATAATTTATCTGCAAAAAATATTTTCTTAAAAAAATATTTTCTTAAAAAAATATTTTCTTAAAAAAAATTTTAAAAAAATATTTTTTGAGCATTATATTTTTTAGTGTTTGGATTATATTATAAAATATTAATTTTCTTTTTATTTATAAGATGATTGTAAAATTTAGATATAAATATTTTATATTTATACTATTTATTATTTAATATAAGAACAAAATACATTAAAACGAAATTTTTTACGGTTCCACTGTCATATATGACTACCACTGACTGATGATAATCAATGATGAGTGTCGGTAGTCAAAGATAACTAATGATAATAAAAATATATGTTTTATAATTTATTTTTTATTTGAATTAATTCGTGGATAGTGAAATTTTTTGTTTTTTAAATTTTGCTTCCAAACATAAATTTGAATTCTCCTTAAAAAAAAAGTCGTGGATCTTGAATTGCACACAACAAATACTGGAATTTTTGGTTTTTTTGAAGGTAGATTTGAAATTTTTTCTTAAACTACGTGCAATAAATATAACTCAATAATGTAAAGCAAGATTTTTCGTATCTGGTATTTTGACTCGTGATAATAATTTCTGACTTTGATTTGGAATTGATTTAAATTCAAAAACAATTACATGAATTTTATTTGATCTAAAAAAAACTTAAAATGACTAAAATTTTGGAGTCAAATTCAATCTAATCTTAATTTGATAAAGGATTAACTCAAATTAATTTGACTTTTAATTTGATTAGAAATAACATAAATTTGATTTAGGTTTCATTTGTTTTATGCAAAATAATTTATCTGTGAAAAATATTTTTTGAGCTAAAAAAATATTTTTAAGCAATATATTTTATAGTTTTTGGAATGTATTATAAAAATATTAATTTTCTTTTGATTTATAAGATTATAGTAAGACTTAGATATATATATTTATATATTTATTATTTAATATAAGAACAAAATACATTAAAAATGAAAATTTTCATGATTCTACTATCACGTGTAACCACTGCCGATCAACAATGACGAGTGATGAGTGTTGTTAATCAAGGACAACTAATGATAATAAAAAGATATATTTTTATAATTTATTTTTCATTTGTAAAAATCTGAAAAATGACTTCTGATTTTCAAAATGAGAAGTTATCTTTCTCAAAAATGATTTAATTTTTCTTTTGATGAGAAAAATATTTTTCATGCACCAAATAGAGAAAAATGCAAAAAAATATTATATTAAAAAATATTTTTTTGTAAAAAAATAAAAACTTTAATTTAAATTATTAAAAATAATTTTAAAAATATAAAAATAATATTAAAATTAAAATTATGAGTAAATTAACACAAACTCAAAAATGATATCAACAAAAATTCAAAAAGACTTGAAATCTCTATTTACATTGGACTCAATAATTTGATCCGTTTGTAAATTAAAATAATTTAATTTGAACTTATTCAGAAAAATCTAAATTGATCCAATTTAAACTCATTCCATCTGTCACCTCTAATTTGAACTGTATGTACTTATCAACATATATTCTATAGTCCTATATATGAACTGTTTAGCAAAAGTGATTAGATTTCTAACTCAGAATCTCCACTTCTATATAATTATCTATAATCTCCACTTCTATATAATTATCTATAAAAATATTTCGTCAATATAGTATTCTGATACATATTGATTGTCTTAAATATGAATCCTCGCACGATGAAGTAATTTTATTATTTTTCGTTCAAAAAAAAAAAGGAAGACTTTTCCTTCGTTAAAAATGTGTATAGCAACTTGGTGAAATAGAGACAAATAATGTATCTGGAAAAAAAGGAAGGATAAAAAAAAAAAAAGGTTCTTAGCTCAGATCGGTGATGGAGATTAAATTAATAGACACATGTTGTAGTGGAGTCCAGTTTGCAATGAATTGTTAAAATATTGACGCTTCTAATGTAATTGAATAAACTGTAATATGTATGTATACATCCTCCAAATTGCTATCAACAGCGTCACGCTCTCAACTGCCACCAAGCTGTTCAAGTTTTAATGATTTTTCATACAATGCTAATGTTCAATGCGTTATTTGTTAACTACTTTTTAACCTTTTGAACTCTAATGCATGACAGGGAAATTAGGCAATGTATATCTTGAACTCTTTGTCCATATAATAATATGAACGGTAACATCTTGACATATGTAATAAATGAGAAAAGACGTGCAATGGATCCATATAATAATATGAATAAAGGGTCCTAACATGTGCAATAAATGAAAAAAGCCGCATAATGCAAGTTGTGCATTTTTTTTTCGTGCTTTACTTTTTTTTTTATAAATGAGATTTTTATGTATTTTTATATACTATAATTTTATATATTATATATAATTATATCAATACAATACATAATTATATTATATTATTTAATTATATTATATTATTATAATTATATAATTTATATTATTATATATAAATCTTATATATAATTTATATTATTATATAATTTATAATTATAACAATATTTTTAATAGATATTTTTGTCGCAAATATTATTATTACTCTAAGTACATTACTTTTTGATTGAGATACATTGTTTAAATATCTAAGAACATTTGTGTTGTGATGCAAATACATTAATTAGACAAAATATGTGTTGTATTATAGGTACATTAATTTAGAAATACAAGTACATTAATATGAAATCGCAATATATAATTTTTGATATGAATGTACATTAATATTATAAAAGAGGTACATTAACTTTGTATTGTAAATCTATTGATATTATACTATAAATACATTGTTTCTTATTTCAAATAGATTGTTAGTACTTTAGGTACATTATTTTTTATTGAAGGTACGTTGTTATTGCTTTATAAGTTTTTTCGTTTTGATTTTAGTGTTTATATTAAATTTTAAAATTATCATATTCATTTATTTTTAAAAATTTAACTTATTTAATTTTTATATAAAATAAATTTTTTAAAATTAAAATTAAATCAAATTAAATAATAATAGAAAATCATAATTGAATTAGCAGAATATTGTATCAATTTATTTTAATTATAGTAATAAAGAGAAAAATCAGTAAAATAAGAAAAAAGAAAAAAATAAGACAAAAAAAGAGATTTATACCATGAAACTTATAAAAAAACACATGTTGTTAAGAGTGTTTAGATACACATATGATAGAAAATAAATTTTATGTAAAACGGTAAGTTTTAATTTGTAGTGTAGGATGCATAATTGTCCAGGGTGCACGATATTTGATCGAATTAGAGAAGTGATTTATAGACCATAAAGCGATTAAATTAATAAATTATGAAAAAAAATGAGTTGACTTATGATTTGTAAAAGGTTTAATGACAAAAAAATAACTAAATATTTATATGTTTTCATAATTTTATAGAACCTTGAAAAAGAGGCAAATTTATCTTTAAAAAAATTAAATTTATGTCCTATTTATCCATAATCAAATATCAGCTCAAAGAGCACGTGGAAAATGATTACGTGGATGCCAACTAGGATTAAATTACATTAGAAATTTAGTAAGTTCCATGCCACCAAGGAAAAATGAAAAAAAAAAAAAAAAAAAACCTAAGTTGACTATAATTAACTAGGATTAAATTACATTAGAAATTTATTAGGTTCCATGCCGCCTAGGAAAAATGGAGAAAAAAAAAAACTCTTAGTTGACTATAATTAACTAATAGTTTGTGATTATTCCCCCTTTCCTTAAATTTCAAATGAACATTTTATAAATCTTCAAATTTCCAATCTAATAATCAAAGGCAACAGATTAAGAAGTATGAAGCCTTCTGTTTTGATATGTAGCAAAATTACACAATAATCAGAAAACAGCATAGAGTCACAATGTAAAAATGGAAGAAAACATAATGTATCTCTTAGTGTAGTTGGGTTAATATCATCTCTTACCATATGTTCGCGAGATAGAAAAATAAGAGGGAAAGAAAAATAAAGAGGTAAAATAAAAAAAGAAAGACAAAATTCATTGTTTGTGAATGGAAAGAAAATATTTGAAATTTTTTTCTATGCATTTTCTCTCCAAAATTGAGAGAAAAAATGGAAGAATGAGATGATTTTCCTAAAATGACCATTCTGCCCCTGAATATTGTAGAACATTACAGAATCTGAGCAAAAACCGGATCAAACCGAATTGAAAAACTGACCGAACAGAACTGATTTGATTCGGTTCAGTTTAATCCTTTAATAAAATAATTTTATTCTGTTATAATTTAAAAAAAAATCAATTTTCGGTTTTTTGTTCAGTTTTTTAGATAGAAAACAGAAAAATTTGAATTAACGGAAGTAATTAATAAATCAAACCAAATTTAAAATATATGTAATTTAATTGAAACAAACTGAATAGAACTGAATTTCTTATAAGATCGATTCGATTCGATTTATAGACACATAAAATTCGGTTTAATCAACTCGTTTAATTTGATTTTTTTAAAAATTTTGTTGGTTTGATTTTAAGAATAAAAAATTTGTTTTATTAAAATTTGATAAAAATCGAACCAAATCTAATGAACCGCTTGTTTGCTTACCCTTAATTACTAGGACCAAAGTTGTTTCATTTATTTTCATATTCACTCAGCAATTCTCATGTAATATTTAAATATTTAAAAAATATTTTTGTTACATTTCAATATTTAAAAAATGTATTTAAAAATATTTTAAAATATATATTTAAAATATTTTAAAAAATATATTTAAAATATTTTAAAAAATATATTTAAAAATATTTTTGATACATTTCAATATTTAAAAAATATAACTCAATCTATAAATATATTTTTTTAACATTTCAAATATAAAAAATAATTATATATCTAAATATTTTTTTTAATAAAGGAAAAAATTAGAAATGTATAAAATATTATTTTCTTTTTCTTCTATATTTAGCTATTTAAATAAAAAAATAAATTTATTTTCTTTTCCTTCTTTTTTATTTAAATATAAAAATAAAAAAATAAAATTTATTTTCTCGTTTTATCTTTTTTTTATATAATTTTGCCAAACACAGACTATTATAACCGTGGGTCAAATCAGGTAGGAGAGTTATCCGTAGCTATTATAACACTGGGTCAAATCAGGTCGGTGAGTTATTACAATCTCTCTGCTTCCAGTGCTTTCAAAATCTTTTTGAATTATTGCCTCTTTGAGTGGAGGAGCAACATGAGGGTTTGTCGACTCGTGAACGGAACATGCAAGATTTAGTGTCCAAAACTGAGAAATTGTTCTGCTTTGAAAGGGTTCTTCAACTGGAACGACCATCACTTCTATCGTGTGGAACTGCCAAGGCTCGGGGCTGGCCTTAACGGTTTAGTGTCTCAAGAGCTTGAATCAAACTTATGGCCCTTTTATAATGTTCCTTGCTTAAACAAAACAAAAGCAGAAACGTGTTGACAATCTCTGAAGATCTCTAGGTTTCGATACCTTTTTTGTGTTGATCTTGTAGGTAAATCTAGTGGCTTAGCCTTATGGTGGGTAGCTTAATTATAGGTAAATATACTCTTGTCTTCTCCCTTTTAGATTCATGTGCATTGCCAGTGGCATTGGTTTTGGAGTGGAGTCGTAGTGGGATGAAATAAAGCTGCTATCTTTAATCAGTTACGTGCTTTAAATCCAGGAGGCCACTTCCCATGGATTGTCATAGGAGACTTTAACACCCTGGATAGTAATGATGATAAATATTGTGGAAAAAATAGGTTTCTCAGTCTCATATTGACATCCTCCGCAATCGGATTGATCGCTACCATCTCATTGAGCTTCAATTTATCGAGCCGTTGTACACATGGTCAAACAATCGGGAGGGGTCTGATTTAATTATGCTGCAAATAGATCGCAATTTTGTGAACTTGTTGTGGCATTCTCTTTTTGAAACAGCTTTTATTTGAGATGGCATGTTTTGTGACTCAGGTCTACCTCCTATATTTAAAAAACATTTTCGCTTTGAGAGAAAATGGTTTAAGTGAAAGCAATTGCAATTTGGTGGTTCGAAAGGCATTGGATTTTCAGGTTCAGGGATCTTTTCAATTTCAATTGGTGCTGAAATTAAAAGAGTGCAGAACGCAATTAAGGAGGTGGCATCAACTTGAAGTGGGGAATTTTAAACTGTAAATTAATTCTCTTATGTCTAGATGGGAGCACCTCATTAGCACCAACACTCTAAGCTTGAAGGAGGAGCAATGAATTGGTAAACCAATTAGCTAGTTTATGGAAGAAGGAGAAAATGTACTGGCATCAGCGATCCCACATCTCCTGGCTCAAGGAGGGTGATAGGAACATTACCTATTTCCATGCTAGCACCATCAACCAAAGGCGTTCTAATCAGATCCTCTCTTAATCTTATAATGGATGGCTTACGGATTAGGAGGATATTAAGGTGCACATTCAATCTCATTTTCAACATTTGTACGCCAGTAAGAGTTGTGGTTCTAGTGATAATATTATGCATTTCATCTCTCCAGTAGTTACTGATTTTAAGAATGAAAATTTGTTTAAACCTATTACTCTGGAGGAGGTTAAACAGGTAGTGTTTAGTATTGGTAGACTCGAGGCTCCAGGCCCTGATGGCTTTGCCTCTATCTTTTATCAACATTTTTGGCCTACTCTAAAAAATAATGTGTTCTAAGCTATTAATCAAATTCTCTCTTCTAAATATCTCCTTAAACAAATGAACCAAACCCACATTGTATTAATTCGTAACTCTTATCATCTTGAAACTATTGACCAATATAGACCCATTGGTCTATGCAGCGTCAACTATAAAATTATTGCTAAAATCATTGTTAATAGGTTGAAGCCTTTTTTGCCTCAACTAATAGACCCCTCACAATGTGCCTTTGTTCCTAGTAGACACATTCAAGACAATATTTTAATAGCACATGAATTTCTCAATTTTTTAAAAAAGCCTTCTTCCGCTACCAAAGTTAAAATGGCTATTACATTGGATATTTCCAAGGCTTATGGCAGAGTTGAATGACATTGTCTTAGTTCGGCCATGCATAGAATGGGGTTTCATCCTGATTTTATCCATATTATCATGCAATGTGTGACAACTGTATCTTTGGCCATCAGTTTTAAGGGGGTTTCACTTCATATCTTAGTCCTTCTAGAGGACTTAGTCAAGGAGATCCCATTTCTCCTTACTTATTTTGTATTCATTATTAATGCATTCTCAGCTTTTTTAGAAGAGCTATATCCTTAAATCTGGTGAAGGAAGTTAAACTCAACACTCGATGCCCTCCTCTTTCTCACTTATTATTTGCGGATGACACCCTTCTTTGCCTTTATGGTTCTCATTAGCAAGCTATAAATGTCAAACATCTGCTTTTTCCATTTCAGGATGCGTCTGGTCAACTATTCAATTTTCCTAAATCTGGAATAGTTTTTAGGAAATCTGTTTCGGAGAATCTCAAAAACCTTATTTTTACCATCTTACCAATGAAACAAATGACACCAGGTGATAAATACTTAGGAATTCCTTACATTTGGAGTACCAGTAGATGTCAAACTTTTAACTATATTATTGATGGTACGAGGAAAAATTTGGGAAACTGGAGTCATGTTTTCTTATCCTCTGAGGGAAGAAAAATTATGATTATATCAATATTAAGTGTTACCCCTGCTTTCACCATGTCATGCTGCCTTTTACCCAAATCTATTTGTACTACTTTAAATGCTTTGCTCGCAAAATTTTGGAGATCACACAACATTGATGCTAAAAAAATATGCTTCGATAGTTGGCAAATTCTTACCAAACCAAAGCTGCTAGGGGGACTTAGGTTTCGGAGTTTTCATAAATTCAATTTAGCTTTATTAGCTAAACAATCCTAGAAGCTTATTTCAAATCCTACTTCCTTAGAGGCTCAACTTATTAAGTGGTTGTACTTTCCTTATGGTATTTATTGGGATGTTAAATCGAATATTCGATTTCATGGGGCTGGAAAAGTTTGTTGGCTGCTAGGAATATGCTTCATAAGGGTGCTTTACAGCAGGTGAATGATGGTTAATCCACCTATGTGTGGGAGCATCCTTGGTTGCCTTATTTGCCCAGTTATTCTCTTGCTACTCCTAAACCTAATCACCGTCATATTTATAGAGTCTGTGATCTACTTCTTAATAGGGATTGGAATTTGGTAGCTATTTCTCCATATTTATCTCAGTTTGAAGTTTTGGCAATATCATATATACCTATAGGAGATATACACAGCCTTGATAGGTGGATTTTCTCCATATTTCTCTGTGAGGTCTGCTTATTTTTTATTAAGAAATAATCTTGGTTTCAATCCTGATGCAGCCACCTCCTCTTCTTTTATGTTGGGGATTTCATTCTGGACGTTTGTTTGGAACATTTCACTTCCCCCTAAACTTAAAATATTTTTTTGAAAGTTTTTAAGGAACTCTTTACCTGTAAGTGTTGTTCTGAAATGCAAGGGGCTGAATACTTTTTTTTTTATATGCCCATTCTACTGGATTGAGATAGAAATTGTTGAGCATATTTTTCTTTGGTGCCCAATACTGCCAAAATTTGGTTTGCAAGTTCATTTAACTACAAACCAACAGCTTAGCAGCCTATTTTCATGGCTGAATGGTTGGTTCAATTAAGGTTATCTTGGAAGATTAGTTCGGCAAACCATTTTTGTACCAGAGTTGGGTTTCTTTATGGGCTATTTGGTTAGGCAGAAATGGCAATATCTTTGAAGCTGCTAATTTTGATTCGATTACTATAACAAATAAAGGGTACTATTTGGCAAAGGAATATATTTCAGTCTTAAACAATGCTCAGTCCCCTATAACTAACTCTCATAACAGCTTTGGGCATATCGTTGATGCTAACATTAATTATGTTGTTCATGTTCAAGCAGTTCTTGATCCTTCGCTTAAAAGAGCAGCTATAGCAATGTTGGTAACAGATAAAAACAGATGAATTATTAATAGTATTCAATGTTTCAAAAATGCTCGTTTCAATCTTCAAGCACAAGATCAAGCAGCGCCGTTGGACTTTTTCCTAGCTTCGCAAATCCAATTCTTCACCTTTTGTTTGTGTTCTAACTGCAGGCTGGTTGTAGATACTTTGTCTTCTTTTAAGCCTATTCCTTGGGAGATTTTTAGTATTATAACCCAAGCAAGAGCAAGACTTTCCTGTTTTTGTCATTTTTATGTTAGTTTTGTTCCCAAACATTTACTCAAGCTTTGTATTTGGCTTGTTAAATGGTTAATCAAGGGAACTCTAGCTTTTGCTTGGGTTTCTAACCCACTTGATGCTCTTGTAAAACTTAAATCTTGTAATTTCTAGCCTTAATATATTTTCTAATTGAACAAAAAAAAAAGTTTTCTTGAATGAGTTTATTTTAAGAATGTTGGTAGTTATTCATTTGTTTTTTAGAAACTATTTAATCAATTTTATTAATACTTATTAATAATTGAGCTTCAACTACATATGATGATTAAAAAAATAAGATTTTTGCTTTTACAGTATTTTTTATATTGGGAAAGAAACACAAAATAAACAGTAAGTTTTCTTGAAATTATTCTCATTGAGCATTTATGCAGTTCTTAGGGACTGTTTAATCAATTTTGTAAATGGTCATTGATAATCGAGCTTCTGGCAGATATATTGATTAAAGAAATAGGGCTTTTGCTATGTCAAAATTTTTTTTATACTTATTTAGTTTCTAACTGGTTTATATAAAAGTAATTAGAGACAACTAATTTGATATGTGATATCGTTAAAATAAATAATTGAGATTAAACTAATTTTATATGCGATATCATTGAATAAATAGTTATTAGGTTTTTTTGCTTACGATTAAGTAATTGAAAATTATTTCAATTGAAATGTGTGAGGAAAAGTATGACATTGATTGTATTTCATCATTTTGAAATGGTTGTGTTTGATATATAGGTGTTCTATAAAGGTGTGGGCTTAGGAGTAATGGATATTGGTCTAACAGTCAAGTATTATAGAGAGACTTGTTTGATAGAAAAATGGAATACTTAATTTCAATAATTTAGCGATGTAGCAGCAAAAAATAAGGCAGTTAGTTAATGAGACTATTTAACATATAGGTGACTATAAATGTCATGACCCGAATTTCAGATCACATTGATGCTAGAGAATAAGAAGACAAGACCTCAAGAACCTGCAGCAAGCCTAATTTAACTTATGAAAAGGCTTATCATGACTTTCACTACAACACTCTAATATTAAAAATCTTAAACTTACATTAACACTATCTTGAATTCTAAAGAATAAACTAATGAGAGTTATGGATTAAGCAAAGCTTAATTCTAAAAAATCTCTTATAACATAACATTTTTTTTCATTCTTTTCTTCTTACTTTCATGACATAAATCATATATAAAATAAATTCTCCATAAAAGCAATCTTTAGAACTAAACGTTCATTCTTAAGCTTAAACCATTCTAGTCTCATTACATAAAACATTAATATGCAATCCTTTAACTTAGATTCTCATTATATTAAAATATCATAATCACTAACATTTAACTTCAACATATATAATATAATTACTAAACATTGCTCTAAGAACATAAAATACATAATAATCATATTTTTTAATCATATACATAATCCTTAATGACATTTACACATAAATAACTTAGGCAACCACAAGAAACAATTATAGTGCCTTAATATGTATACATAATGCTTATCTTAAACCTTCTAGCTTCTATTTATTTTGAAATCTTCATTATGTCTAACCTATAAAACACTGTGTTTATGGGGGAGAGGGCGAAGGGAAGGAGAAAAGGAGGGTGAGTTCCTTGTGGAAAACTCAATGAGAGATTTTATATGTCCATTATGCATGCTCGCATGCCTTTACATAAATGTATCTGTATTTATATGACACATGATCTGCATACATCATTTATATAGCATATCATCACACATATGGATAGTCAAGTCTATAGAAATCTTTACTTGGTTTACTTTATCTATTTTGTATAGGGAATTGCCTTACCAGCCATGCTTTTAGGAGGGTTTACATAAGAGAATTTATTCACCAGTTGTGTTATGCATGCATAACATTCATTCATTTCATATAGGTCTCAATCCTTTTTTTTTTTGGATTCCCACTTCATCCTGAACCATCCTCACATCAGATGGCATTTAAACATAGGATTTATATATTGTCATTTCATTTCATCCATAACATGCATATCACTTTTATATTAACATAATTTGGCCTACTATAGCCTATATATAAAACTATAATGCATTTGTACAATGGACATTAAAAACCATAATAAACTCCTCACGGTCTTTAATTGTGTTTCTTTCCTTGTCCTAAATCATAACACACACACACCTAAACATATAAAGAAATCTATATTAATAAAATACAAATACTAAAAATATAGAGAGTTATCTAAACTCATCCATAGAACATGTTATACAATATAAAATAAGCTATTGTAGGGCATAAAAGCCCATAAGGACAGTAAGTCCAAACTTTACCTACACTAGCAATTTAGTCCAAAAACCACCTTTACATATATAACTTTTATCATTCGGGTTTATAATCTATATAGGATCTTATAATTTATTGTTTAACATTCATGCATATGCATAATTATCATTCATTCCATATTAAACATCTTAATCCTTTAAGTCCACAAACTTTTCTAAACTTGTCAATTTAGTTTATATGCTTCATTACATCCTTAATTAGCAAGTATTAGAGACAAAATTGTGGTCTAGTATCCTGTTGACAGGTACTAAGATAAATTTGTACTTAATAGTTCTCCTAGCAGATACTAGGAAGAAATTCATAGTCTAATAGCCTTCTGGTAGGTATTGTTGTGCTAGGAATGAATTCATAGTCCAGTAGCCTTCTAGTAGGTACTTGTGATGAATTTGTAGTCCAGTAGCCTTCTGGGAGATATTCGGATAAATATGTGCTCCAATCATGTTTCCCTGGTTTGGTATTTGGTTCTTATTCTTTAGTATTTTTTGTAGAATTTGTGAGTTTTATGTTTTCGACATTCCTCTTGTCATCTCTCAGCATTGTCTTTGGTATCTTTTTTATTTTCTCTTTCATTTTTCTCCTAATTTTGCCTTCTGATATTTTTATTGGTGTCTCCTAGTTTTACCTTCAGTCATCTCTCCCATGTTCTCTTGATTTTCTTTCATCTTTTCCTCTATCTTCTCTTTTCTCTTTTATTTTTTTCTTCTTTTTTCTCCTTTTCTTTTTTCTTTCTTATTTTTTCCTCTTTTCTTTCTTCCTCTTCTTTTCTTTTCTTCTTTTCCTTTCCTTTTTTTACTTTTCTTTTCTTTTTTCTTTTTTCTTTTTATCTTTTCTTTCTTATTTTTTCTTTTCCTTTCCTTTCCTTTTCCTTTTTCTCTTTTCTTTCTTATTTTTCTTCTTTTCTTTCTTTTTATGGCATAGGTTGTTTGTACAAACAATTAAATGAAAATACAATGGTATCAAGAAAATATTCTTAAAATATATGGATATGGAGGGCCTTTTAATAATCCATGCAAATCAAGTTGTTGTTTGTATAGACAATTGGCCCTTACATATATATCTCTTGACTTGCCATTTCCTATTTTTTTCACATTTTACTCAGTTGGTCTTCTTTTTTTTTTTTTTTTTTGTCTTTTCTCTCAACTTCCCTATAGACTTTAGGCTTTTTACCTTTCCTTTTTGGAGATATTGACCATTTTGATGCCCCTTTTTCTTGACTTCTCTAACAATGCTACTGATGCCTTGGGGGTGACTACTCCCCCATTAATGAGTAAATAGCCTTGATTGCTTGTTGTGGTTTTGCCTCAACATCTTCTTTGGGGCATGTGCACCTTAAAACCTTCCCCAAGAACTTGGAACTTAGACATTAGATGCCTTTGGTGTACGATTCTCCCTCCTACCTATTCAGTGTCGCATCGGGCGAGGTTGGTTTTTCTTTCCCTTACTCATTTATTTTTCCATTATCATTATTATTTTTCTTATCTATTTTTTTTAATCTTTTGTACCTATATGTGAACACTTAGGTTAGCTTTAAAACCTTTTTAGCTTTTAAAATACATACTTGTAGGCTCTTTAGGTGAACTGCACATGACCCATGAAAATTTTGATAGATGTACAATTTCATAGTATTTATATTCTGTATAGCTTGTGAAATTTTGTTTGTGTGATTTTACTAATGATGTAATTTTTTTGTTGTACTTGCTTATTTATCTTGAGTTACACTACAAAAAAAAATACTAGATTAACGACAAAATTTTTTATAACTAATCTGATCAAATTCGTCGCTAAACTAGATTAGCAACAAATTAGCGATACAAATAAATTTGTCGCTACAACATTTGTTGCTAATTGGGTAGCAATGGATTTGAAAATTCATCGCTAACTTACCGATAAATTTTGTGATTGATTATTTAGCGATGAAATTATTTCCATCACAAATTTAGCAATGGATTGAATTTTTCATTATTAAATTTATTTTTAAAATTATAAAAATAAAAAATTTAATCATTAATTTGTCGCTAAATTTAATTTTTATATTAAAATAAATATTTATTATTAATTTTTTAATTTAAAAAAATTAAAGTTAGTAAAATTAAAATTAATAAATTAGTCATATTAATAATTTGATTATCATATTTATAAATTATCAATTTGTTGAATTTTAATGCTAATATATTATCAATTCTTTCAATCTAAATATCAATACATTATCAATTGTAAAATAAATAAATCAAAAAAATTTTGAATTAAACATTAACAAGTATAATTATAGATAATAAAATAAAATTTAATAACTTTAAAATTACAAAATTTACAACTCCATCTTTTCAATTGATAAAAAATTAATAATTACATATTTTCCAGTAACAAAAAATGAACAATTACATATTTTTAACTAACAAATATTAATAATTACATATCTACAATTAACATAACACAATAGGGAGGATGTAATGGTGGAGGAGGCAGTGAAGGCAGCGGCAACAACAGAGGTGGCAACGGGTGGAGGAAGAGGTGGAAGGGAGGATGAGAAAAAGGGAAGAAAGAAAAAAATAATAGAGAAAGAAGAAGGTAGAGAAATAAAACAAGAAATAATGGAAAAAACAATGTGAAAAATGAGGGAAAAAGAAATAAATAGGAGGTAAAAAATTTTAGTGACATAATTTTTCATCGTTAAATGCAAATTCCATTGCTAAATAATCGAAAAACTTCAAATTTTAATTTTGGAGCCAAAAAATTAATGATAAAATTTTTCTTCACTAATTCATTGCTTATTTAGCGACGAAAAATCCATCGCTAATTTTTCTATCCAAATAATTTTTAAAATTTTATTTTAAAGTATAAAAAATATGTGCCAGAAAATTTTGTCACTAATTAGCGACATAACTAGATCCGTCACTATTTTTTCCACTAAACAATTTTTAAAATTTTATTTTGGAGCTAAAAAATTAGTGACAGAAAATTCCGTTACCAATTAGCAACGAAATTAAATCTATCACTAATTTTTCTACCTAAATAATTTTTAAATTTAGCTAAAAAATTGGGGACTGAAAAATTCATCATTATTTAGTGATGGAACCAAATCTATCACTAAGTTTTCAAGCAAATAATTCTTAAATTTTTATTTTAGAACTAAAAATGTTAGCAATGAAATTTTTCATCACTAATCTATTGCTAAATTAGTAGTGGATTTGATATTGTTGCTAACTAGTGATGAAAAATTTTGTCACCAGCTTTAGCGATAGAATATTTTGTCGCTAAACCCTCATAAAAAACTTGTGCCACTTCGGGGCCAATTTTGGCGATGGAATTAGCGACAAATGAGAAATTCATTGCTAATTTCGTCTTTTCATCACTATTTTCAAGAAAATCCATTGGTAATTAGCGATAGAAAATTTTTGTTGCTAATTCCATCAATATTATGTTTTTGATAGTGTTATTATTTTTGTGTTATGGTGGTCCCTACCCTTTTACTTGTGTTTATTTTGTGTTATATGTTGTCTTTTAGCGTGATATGACCTTTACAAATGTCGATGGATCATTACTCCTGTTGCCTCTTAGTTTTAGAGGTTGTCGTAATGTGTACATGACCACATCGTAAAGGTTGCTCCCCTTTTTCGCCCTCTTATCGCCTTAGGTGTCGAGGAGTAATAACGCCATGTTGCATTGTTTGGTGAAGCATTGGATTGACACCACTCACTCCTTCCACCTTTCTCTGATCATCAAGATCATATTTCCCTTGGTAGTCTTTACCTGCTTGATGGGCATTTACTGCTTGAGTCTTTCTTTCTATTTATACAAATGTTGGCATTTATACTGATGCTTTACAATGCAACTACATGTAAAATCCTTTTAGGGTTTGTCACCATATGAAAGCGGAGAACACCTTCATCTGATCTAGTATCATCACTAGGGCTCCTAAGGCAATTGATGAAAGCCTTGATAAGGTTATTGACTAGGTGGTATAGTGCTTCCTTTTGTAAGGTCTATCTAACACCTTTTTTTTTTTAACTCCTAGAGACATGGTTGAAATATGCTTGTTGCCCATGCTAGAGGACCTCAAACTTGTAGAATACTTTGACTAGAGGTCTATCTCAATAGCTCATTTGTACCGCTTCCTTGATGATGATGTCATAGGCTATCATACATGAATGGTACCAGATAGGTTTTCTAGGCATGAATCCATTATCACTTTTCTTTCCTACTTATCCATTTTTTATATTATTTGATTATTTTCTTCTAGTAGGTTGGGCCATTGCGCTAGCTCTAATAGAGGGTGGCAATGCTTTACTAGACATAAATTTGTTCTATTCTCAATTGTAGCACTAAAATAGTAAAAGGCAGCTGAAGTAGCCATGGTGACTCAATGAGCTTGTTTGAATGAGCTCTAGTGGGACAAAGAACATATTCCTACGTTAAATCACTTAGTTAATTCTTATGACATTTACAGCTTATAGTGCATTCGTCTTTAGTTTGTGTAGCTTCAACTAGGTAGGCAAGAGCTTTCAAACATTTAAAGTGTGGAGCTAGTTAAGGTAGAGGGGCACTGCTGCGAGCGTTGACACCTCATGGGTCCCTCTATCAGGGATTGGTACCTCAGGGAGCCGATGTTCTTTTGGATGAAGGGCTCTCTTTTTGGTTTCGTCCTAGTATCGTAGGCACATCTCTACATGTTCTCTTTATTTGAAGAGCACCAAAAGATCATGCTTCAATATAGGGTGTGAGATATGAGAGTGTGATAAAAAAGGATGCTATCTCAACCACTATCTGTGAAAGAGAACCATAAAACAAGCTGACTGGTCTCAAGCCAGTGATAAAGGAGAGATGGATCCCCTTCTCGATAGTATGATGGAGTCTTGCCCTCCATCTTGTTCAGTGCATTGTTGGCACTAGAGCTTACATGGTCTTCTTGCGCCTTCGCTCTAACAACTGGCACTCATGTAAGTTCTCTTGACTCTTCTCATTTTTATTATTTTTGTTACCTTTTGCTTATTATTTTGACATTATCTTTGTGCAAAATCCTAGGTTTAGGCTGAGCATTTAGTAGATCTTATTATAGCTCTGAAAAGGACTTACATATGTTATATATGAGAGTTGTAGGAAAAATAGCTAGCTAATATATGCATGTTTATGTGGTGAGTATGTGAGCATGTCTTAAGCACCTTGACCCCTTATTTAGTTTTATTTTTTCATAAAGAGACTCGCCAGCACAATCGAAGCTGAAAGAGGTCTGCACTAAGTTAGGCTGAGCACAAGGGTGCACTATACAACTTAGTCCAAGTCTGTACAACTAGGGGTGAGCAAAAATCGAACCGAGCCGAAAACATCGACCGAACAGAGCTGGTTCGGTTCAGTTTGATTTTTTAATAAAATCAGTTTATTCGGTTATAATTTTAAAAAAATTCGATTTTCGATTTTTAGTTTGATTTTTTAGATAGAAAATCGAAAAAATCGAATTAACTGAAGTAATAAATAAATCAAACCAAATTTAAAATACATGTAATTTAATTGAAACAAACTGAACCGAACCAAATTTTTATAAGATCGATTTGGTTCGGTTTATAGACACATAAATTTCGATTTAAGCAGTTCAGTTAATTCAGTTTTTAAAAAATTTTGGTTCAGTTCGATTATAAATATAAAAAATTTGGTTTATTAAAATTTGATAAAAAACTGAACCGAATCGACCGAATACTCACCCCTATGTACAACCAATCCTAAAGCCATACAAACAACTTGCAAATCCTATTATTTAAAATTTCTCTTATTTTTATATATGAAAGAACTAAGATAGAGTGCAATTTGAGCCATTAAGTTCAGTTGCAACCATTCTACCTCAATAAATACCTCTCATATTGAGGGAGAATGAGAGGCTTGAAAACCTTAAAGAAACTTTATAAAATCACTCCATAAAACCTAAAAAATCTCACCTTTACGTTGGAAATACAAACCCCAGTACCAAGGATTCAAGGTAGAAACCAAAACATTGCACAATGCTTTTGCATCATATCCTTTTTCAGTTGGAGGATTTTTCTTATGTCATAGTACCTCTAAGGCCAAGAGATAGTATAAGGGGCATCTAAAGACTTCCCTTTCTTCCCTCCATCTTATTCTTCTTTTTTCTTTTTATCTTTAAACCAAAACCTCACCATCATTTTTATTTCACCTAATTAAGTAAGAAATTAAGGTTATTTACCGTTATATATACAATGCTTGAGAATTGCATTTTATGGGGCATATTTGATGTTGTGAACCTTTTCTGCCATCAAATCACAGTCTAAAGAAGTGGAGGACCTCTTGGTAAATTAGGTTCATGGTACCCATTACATTTTGGCAAATTGTTACGTCAAAAGTATCATTATCATGCATTATTTTACTTTTTGTTGTGCAAGTTCATGATATAAAGACAAAACATTATTTTATTTGGGATAGTATATTTTGATGTAATGACATTTTATCTTCTTAATGGTATTATGTAGCTATTTTATAGAGTTACTATTATTATTATTGTTAATACTTTATTACACAAAGTATTGTGCAAAGATTTATTATCAACACTATATGTGTGTGTGTGTGTGTGTATAATCTATTTTCTAGCAATAAATCTCACATAAATATCAATTTTATATATTAGGACTCAATTTATAATTATTAAAAATTATTAAATTCGTAAAATTTTATTGAGACCTTCAAAATTTATAAAACTTGAATCATCACAACCAAGACAATTAATATGATTTTTTAGTATCAATTATTGTTCGATTTTGTCAAACTGCCTTTGAACCACCATCCATGATGGTTGGAGTTTTCTATCGATGGTCGTGAAAATAGCTAAAGTTATCTTATAGATCCTTCTGTCTGGGAATTCATAAGAATTGACATATATATATAATTGCTTATGAACTCACAATAGAACCATTTACTAACTACAGATTAGTGGTAATCCACCTTTAACTAAAATTTCAGCTATATATTAAATAGTATACAATGAGTTCTCCTTTAGTTCTAAGCAACTCATTTTTTTTAAAAATGATTTTTTGAAAATGATACTTTAAAGTTATTTTTTTGAAAAATAAAAATTTAAAGTTATTTTCTAAAAAATAAAAATTTTAATTTGATTCACATAATGTTTTTAAGAAATATATCAACTTTATATTTACTCCATTCATTAACTTTTAAGAAAGTATATTTTAAATTATTATATTATTTATAATTTATTATATAAATATTTTTATTATATTGAATGAATTTATTTAAGGTTGTAATTATAAAGTATTTCAATTAATTTTTCTCAACTATTATATATACATACATTCATACATACATACATACATACATACATATATATATATATATATATATATATGGCAAGAACATCAAATTTTTTGTTATAAATTTACTGTATCATAACTAAAATTTATAACATTGTGATGAACATTTATATATCAGCTAATGAAATTAACTACTTGCCATAAGTCCAT
>CATIWR010450865.1:0-57132 GCA_949677035.1 Omphalea diandra | reverse complement strand
GCCCAAGGCATGTAAAAGGAAGCCCAAGTCATGTAAGCAAGGAAATAAGGCCCAAAGTCAAAGATTCTTGCAAGATTTCCTTAGTTGGCAATATTTCCTAATGCCATTAGGATTTCCTCATTAGGTTGAATCCTTTTCCTTTTCAATTTAGGAAGAGTTGTTCTTTAGTTAGGAAAGTATCTTGGTCTAATCTTGTTCACCAATCATAATGTTTCCTTAGTTTTCCTATTTAGTTTAAGATTGCCTTTTCCTTATTACACTAGGAAATATTGAATTATGTTAGGGAATGTAAACCAAATCCCAATTAGGTTTGGATTAAGCATTGTAAGGCTATAAATAGCCTTCATATTATGCTAAGAGGCAATAAATAATTCAATCAATATTATTATTGTTAGCAATTTTGCTTGTGAGATTAAATTTTCTTTTTGAGTTCTTGAGTGGATTTGGTGAGATTGTTGAATGAAGGCTTAATAATGTCACAAACTTGTTAATTCTTATCTTAAATTGGCTTGGTTAATTTAAGGTTTGAGTTAACACAACTTTGAATTTTTATGACTTAGGTTGCTAGAGATAAGTTTTCTAGAGGTCTAATTGGGATTTGAAAATCAAAACTCCAATACTTGGTTTAATAGATTTTGGGCAACTATTTTTTAGCATACGGGTAAGGATCAATCAAACCTTATTTGTATCATATTCACTTTAATTTTTTATTGAATCCTCAATAGTCTCTTCCTATATCAACTTTTTGCATATATCAACCCGTACATATAATTTCATTTTCATAAAAAATAATTTCCCGAATAATATTATTTATTTGAATTTTTATTTTTCTCTATAAAATTTTAGATCTACAAGATCAAAATGATATTTTGTTAAATTCTAGGTTTAACGTTGATTTGAGTCATTTTGCTAATTTTGTAAATAAAATACACCTGTGCCAACTGATGCAGTCCAATCTGGTCCAATTATATGATTCATTCTCTTATTTAGAAATTTGTTGCAGATGGGACAGGGTAGGGGTGTACAGAGAAGCAATTTCTATTGGATGCACAAGCACCTGAAATGCACAAATTGACAATTGACAATTATTTTAACATACCTCAATAATATGTCTTCTCTCCTGTGCTTGTGAAAGCATGAACCTGGCACGTCTCTCAACAACAGAGCATCTAAAATCTAAGAATGCCTAATAGAAAAAGACAAAGAACAGCTAACATTGCTGATATACATAAACACAAAAATCAAATAGTAAAAATATAAAAAGAGCATGACTCTCACATATACCAATTATTTCAATTATAATAACAAGAAATTCATTACTGCATTGAAAACAACCATGACTAAGTAGTCACCTGAAGCAAATCTTTCAGGCTCATCAGTTTAGGTTGTCCATCAAAAATGCTGCAGTACAGAGCCAGTTACAATAAGTGAGCTATGTCATAAGTTATAACAAATAACACTAGAACAAAAAGTCATTCCACAAAGAACTAACAACACTTGCTAAAAGGAATGTGCAATACTGCAAAAAAGAATGCAATATGACTTGAGTATGCAATATTAGTAGAGCAATTTGTCCATCAGGCATAATCAAAAAAGGACACATTATTCTTTATACAAATGTTCTTTGCAGCATTTCAGGATAATAATTCATGCAACAGTCTGAAACGCACAGTTGCATTCTAATAAAATAATTTACCCAGGTTAGACTTGGCAATAATTTTGCCCTTTCAAACACAAACTTTTGCAAAGGGAAGAACTAATTTGAGGCGCACACATGGTTCTTGCATATGCAATCATGAACCTGTAGTCTCAGGTTAGCTCGAAAAAAATTTTTGTATAACATTTAAAAGGAGAAAATGAAAAAGGGTGAGGCACCTATGATAAGGACACACATAACAACAATTTCTACATGCATACAGAAATGTATACTACTCGGCCACAACATCATTGTAACTTCAATTAGTACAAAACTGGAACCAAGCCCAATGAACAAGGGATCCAGTAGACGATGACTAACTTAAAATTATGTCACATGATAATATCTGAAAATCCATAAAATATTATTCTATTTATTAAATATTACTATATTAATATTATTTATTATTCTAATTATATATTAATATTATATATTATATATTAATATTATTATAATTATATATTAATATTATTATAATTATATATTAATATTATTTATTATTATAATTATATATTAATATTATTTATTATTATAATTATATTAATTTATAATTATATTAATATTATTTTTATATTTTTATAATTATATTAATATTATTATTATATAATATTATTTTATTATTTTATAATATTATTTTATTAAAATATAATATTATTATTATTAAAATAATATTATTAGATTAATATTAGCTAAGGCAGTTTTATTATGGTAGTACACTAGCCGCCAGTTCTAGAACTTCCACTTCCAAGTGAAGCATATATATAGATAACAATTGGGATCAAGACTTCATTGAGTTATGTTGTATAGCAAAATTTATATTAAAAAAAATTAAAGAAATTATAAACCTATAGCCCAAAAAAAAAAAAGCAAGACAATCCTTCAAAGGCTTGAATCATACATCCCTTCAAAGCTCCTCTATTCACAACAATATCAGAAAAACAATAACCTCTCCCATCAGCAAGTGATGACCCCTCCTAGACTACTTCTCACAGATATCCCCTCCTTCATTTCACCGATTCTTCCTATGATCCTGCATACCCACATAAATTTCCTAATCATTAAAACTGCTCTTCCTCCTCCATTGATTTTCATCCCCAGCCCCCTTCTCTTTACTTTCTTCTTCCTTCTCTATATCACATTCAAAAAAAAAAAAAAACTAAAAATAAAAATTGAAAATTCCCAACCACTTGAAACCCATGTTACGTTGTGTAGCCAAAGTAAAGCTGGTTTGGAGGATTTTATCTCGGTTTATGTTGTGTGTGGTTGTGCGTTTGTATTTTTGCCCCTACAATTTCCAACAATGGAAAAAAAATTTAAATAAAAAATGTTGTCATTCAAAAACCAATACATGAAAAGCAATATCAAAGTAGCAAAAACTACACTTGTATGATGTATGTGAGAGACGCATTATCTGGAACTTCTAATCAAATGCCTAAATCATGATACCAAGATAAAACTGCTTACCCCACCATATTGCAGCTAAAGCTAGACTGAAGAGGAGTAAAACGATAAAGATTATTTAACACAATTGATGGGTCTGATCCCTGTTTCAGCTGTAACGTGAAAGAGAATCCATTAGTAAAATAAAATAGCTATGTAATAGTAAGTGCAAGAATTTTCTTCATTACACAACACCTTGATAATATTAACATACCTCAATTACTATCCGCATCCCAGAACGATCACTTTCATCACGGATGTCACTAATGCCATCTATGCTCTATGGGATAAAGATTAAATAAAAACAATCATTTTTAATTAATAAAAGTAACACTTTCATTAATGACAAAGTATCTCAATGAAACCTACATCAAATCAAATATCCATGCGATCAAAGGCTTCATTAGGATATACTCCCTCCATCCCAAAAAGATTATCCACTATTCCTTTTTAAGATATCCCAAAATATATGTCCACTTTCATTAATTATAATGAAATTTTACTAATTTACCCTTATTAATTATTAATCTAATAAAGTATATTTATTTCCTTATTAAATATAATTAATGGTATAAATGAAAAATATATTATAAATTGTGAATTGTCAAAGCATTAAATGTGATTTTCTTAAACAATATGAAAAATTGTAGGTGACAACCATTTTGGCACAGAGAGAATGTGTGTGTATGTGTGTGTGCGTGTGCGCACGCGCGCACAAATGTATAATGAAACTGTTGTATAAATATATAGAGTAATTGGCCCATTCATTTAACAGGCAAACATAGCACAATTGTTTGAGTAAACAATCAAAGAACAAAGCATTTTGCCGTGTACAGAGGTTGACAGAAATTTACTAACCACAATTGATATCTCCATTATTGCCCAGATCATTAATGGATAATTTCAATGGTATTAAAGTATGGAGAGAGAAGAATGCTCAAGATAATGTCAAGAATATATATAGATCATCACAACATAAAGTTAGGAAATTTAATCCCTTAACTGGAGAGAAAAGATCAAAGAAATGTCATTTGCATGGGCATTCAATTATATCCTATAGGATGTTCTTTCTTATTTTGAAACCACAAGGGTACATCCTTGATTTGGATATTGAAAGAACATCAATTATATAAGCACATGGACATAATACTGTGAACTTCAACATAATTTGTTAGAGCACTACCTATGGCAACAAGAATCACAATTTGAAAATGACAAAGCCACAAGATCAACAAATGATAATCTTAACATAAGATTCAGGGTATTAATAACACAAATAATAATTGGATGGACACGACATGATTGGTAAATCAGCACATTCTTTCTTTTCTTCGTACAATAAAAAAGAAAAAAAAAATCAATACAAAAGTTAACAGAATAACAGTTAAGTATGTTTAGTCTATAGTTAAAAACACGTCAATGTTATCATTATGTCATTATTTTAATATTAACAGTGATACTATACAATAACAATATTTAATATCACTCAAACATCATATTATTAACATAAAAATCTATGTTGTTTAATAATATTAATTTTTAATATTAAATTCATTATGATAATGATTAGCGACATCAATAGTAATATTAACATAATATTATTAATATTAATGGTAATAATGGAATTATTATAGTATTAATAGTACTTTTACAATATTTTAATTTCATAATCATTTATTTTATATTATCTTAATTATTCTTAATTAAATATTACTGCTCAAAATAACTTTTTCATCCCCTCCACCCTTCCCCCCTCCCCCTCCCCTTCTCTCAAGCCAAGCAAGAGAGGGTTAACAAAACACATCAAGGGTATAGCAGGTTAACAATTCACCCTATTTCCACTTTAAAACCCGAGAGACAATCCACAGTTTGGACTAGGGGTTAGCATTTATTGGTTATATAAGACAAAAATCAAACCAACACACTTCAGTTGTTTTGGTTTCGAAATCTAAAGTCAAGTTCAGTTAGTGAAAATAAATTTTTTTGTTATCAATAATTCAGCTAGTAAAATAACCAAACTGAAGAGACTGAAAGATTAATATCAAGCAAAATTTTAAATTATCTTCCTTAAGCAGATTTTTTTTTTAAAAAAAAATAGAAATTTAAACAATTATAATAATATAGTTAGTAATAATATAACACTAAAACATGTTAGAATATTTATTAGTTCATTTTTTCTGTTTACAAAATCACTGCACTAAAGAAACAACCATGTAATTTTTCATGAATCTACTCCTAGTCCTACACAAATTAATAAAGCTTTAAATATAAGGAGTATATAATGCCTGTCACAAATTAATTATAGCTTCTTTTTTATTTATTGTAAAAATGTTTAACCTTCAGTTACAATGTCTCAAATAATTTCTTACAGTTTCTTTGGAGGAACCCTTAAAGAATGAACCAAATAAACACAAAAGTAACCAAACAAACTGAAATTTAAGTTAATGAGGTTTAGTTATGTTTTCAATTTCAATATTTCATTTGAAATTTCCATACCCAAACCTAATGCACACCATTAGCTCCGACAGACAAAATATCCATTATACAAGCAAATGGGGGTAATAACAATGGCAACAAAAATCAAGATCTTAAAATGACAAAGCCACCATATCAACAAAAGATAACAAAAAAACAGGATCATACAAATATTATATAAATCATAAATATAAATGGAAAAATAACAAATTGTTTACTTCAAAAATTACAAAAAAAAAAAAATCATGATTTTCAGACACAGCCCAGCTTGGCCAATCAGACTAGAAAACCTAGGAACTGGACCCTGAACTGGTCCAAGTCAAGCTCCAAACCTGAAACTGGCCAAATCCAGTCAAAACCTTGCAACCCAAAATACCCAGGACCCAGGTTTTTTTCTTTAATTTTCTTTCTTTTTTTTTTTTTTTTTACTTTTTAGCTAATTTTTTAATATTTTATTTATTAACATCATCCAGAATACATATCATTATTATATTTGTTTTATTTTTAAATAAATTTATTATGATGTCAAATTCTACTTCAATTTTTATTATGATTTCAAATTCTACATCAATTATCATTTCATAATACAATTTTATAAGTTTTAAAAATAATAAATTATTATAGATTGCAAGTGATTTATTTAAAAAAAATTATTATTTTTATATTGAATTGATGTTGTTTCAATTATTTTCATAATATACAATCTTTGAATGCAACAAAAAGATATTTATTGTTTTTTGAATAATTAAAATATTTGTTTTATGTTTTACAACGATTATATAGAGATAAGACTTTTCATTCAGAAATCTTTGTTTATAAAATATGTTACAATAAATTATAAATGATTCATTTATATAATAAAATTAACCAATTCATATATTTATATAATGTATATATTATTTTAACACAATATATAATATTAAATTATTAATTAAATTACATTCTAGTTTGAAGTCGGATCAACTTCTGACCCATGACCCTCCACCTCAATCAAGCCGCGTTTTAAAACCTTGAAAAAAATAAAATGAAAATATTTATATTTATATTTTATTTGATGGATGTAGGGGTTCTAAGAACACAACCAACAATTGATTTGCTACATTATGTCACTAAGTAAACATGGAATTTAGCACAATCATGGTTCAACCTTCAAACAAGAAATTTTAGTTAAGATGACATCAACAACAACAACAACAACAATAATAATAACAATAATAATAATAATAATAATAAACGACAACTACCAGGATATGAGTTTAAATGGTTTAGCCCATTCTATCATCAATTAGATTCATGAAAATGATTGAAAACCTATTTGAGATAGATTTGAAATTACAACTTTTTATACGTGTTTCAGATTGTTCCATTTTGTTTTTTTTTCCCATTTCGTGTAATTTTTTTTTTCCTTGCTCATTTTCCTCTCCCCTTTTTTTCACTTTCCTCAAGAACCAAATGTAAAGGAATAGTAGTTTGTGAAATGCAAGCTATCGACCTTCCATATTCCTCAAGTAGTCGACAATTAGCTAATAATCAAGCACAAAAACAAGCCATATTATCCCAAAAACTAATGCTCCAAAGAGTAGTATAAGACAATTTTTCACCTTCTGGTAATACAAACTTACTGATTACAACACTGCTGTCACAAACACATAGATGTTAGCTACTTCAGAAAAAAATGTCAATACCTTATTCTCCACAAGTTCAGCAATCTTTTCCACAAGCGATGCTTTGTTGGTTTGATAAGGAATCTGTTTCGTTGAATAAACATTACTCCCTTCTATCCTACAACTACTTGAAAACAAATATAAACATCAAAGGATGACCTAGAATAAACACAAAATAAACACAAATGATCACCTCTTTTATGATAACTGCAGTTCGCTTGGTTTTTGAGTCAAGCAATTCAACATCTGTTTTTCCTCTTACTATGATGCGCCCTCGCCCAGTTCGATATGCCTCCAAGATCCTTGATTTAATAAACAGAAAACAGAATCCGTACATGTCAATAGAATATTTAAACTAGAATCATGTGATTACTATCAATCTCAAGGTCTCCACTCCAGTTGTTACAATAGTCTTATGTTTATCCATACACGAGCACAGACAGGCTTATAAGGATTTAAATAACAACCATCACGTAACATAACAGCCGTTATTTAATGTACATTCACTGACTGTTAATGTGTAGCCTGTTATTTAATACGCAAAAACATTTTGTTATGGATAATGATACTAAGCCGTTTTGCGTAATAGTAATGGCCATTAAGGCCGTTACAAATGGCAGCAGCTTTTTTGTAGGTTTTGTTCCCTCATTTTCTTTTGCACTACATTTTTTCATATTATTGTCATGCTATCACTGCATAGATGTCATTTAGGTTAGGCCAGATCAGGATCAAACTCCACAACTCCAACATCCTTCTTGTCTTTTTTTATAAAAAGCAATTATTGGGGTTGAATCAGTGTAGTTAAAAGTTAAAGGCACACTTAAGGCGATTTGCCTTCCAATCGCCTTGAAGCATAAAGCGAAAAAAAAAATCGCCAGAATTAAGCAAGGTGCAAAATCCTAAAAAGAAATAATTAAAAATATATATGCCAAAAACATAAATCTAGTGACAATCAAAACTTGTAAAACGTCATTTCACATGGAAAAATAAAACTCTAACATATAACATCAAAAAACATCTATGAAATTATTCAACAATCAAATACTTAAAATTAATGGTAGAAATAGCTTAAAATTAAATATAACTATTAGACTCTTCGCCTAAGTCATCAACATTTTGATTATCATAACCATATGCATATCCTTCAACATCAATCTTGTAATCATCCAAGTCAACCTCAAGATCATTGAATTGAAATTGTGAAGTTGAGCCTTTTGAACATGCACTTGATTTTATTGACTTGGTTTGATTTCTTATGTTCCTAGTCAGTTCTCCAGCTCCAGTCACAGCACCCCAAGTCAAACTACCACTATCATATTCTATATAAAGTATAAAAAAGAGTAGTTGTCATATAAAATTTTTCTTATTCTATCTAATGTTATTATGCCTAGGTTTTAAAAATCTATTTTACTCTAAGTGATGCCCTAATTATCTAATAAAAACAAAACATGTCACTGTAAAGTTTAAAATTTTAAAAAAAAAAAAGACCAAATCACAAACTTGATTGCTTCTATATTGAAGCGCAACAAAAAGTATCCAAAGCATTGAACTCTTTTAGCACCTCGCTTGTGCGCTTAGGTGCACCAAGAAAGCGCTTTTGACTACACTAGGCTAAATGTCCATGGATGTTACTTTTTTAAGTTAATTGTTAATTTTGAACAAACAATATAGATGAAATTCTCTGACCATGGTGTTTTATGATTATATGGTAATTATAATTCTTGAATTTAGTGAAACATGCATTTTTTTAGTTTGTAACAATTTGCAATTTTTTGAAAAAAATCGCACAGCGGTTTGTGTTATCATTATGCTATGGCCATGACAGTCCCATTACCATTAAACATGACCGTGACTTAAAACCACACAAGTTTATTATAAAGGTCAAGCATTTTGGCGCTTGTAAAGTGAAGGATAAGGCTATGTTTGTTTGCAAGGAAAGGAGGAACAGAAATGTATCTTGACTGGATGAAAGTCTAGATATATTTCCTTCCCCTTTTGCATTTTCCCAAAGTTATTTGCTGAGTTCATTTCCCCCTCCTTTCCTTTCCTCTGGCCAAACATAGCCTAAATGGCACACCATCACATACATTTGAATAAAAATGCATGAGCATTTATTGTCCATGAAAGACAACACTTCAAATTATTCTGCGACACATTAAGGATTACATGTATTATTTGATACAAAAGATCATCCATTGATACAGATTGGTACTATTAGTGATAAAATTAAGGCCTAAAAGTATAAAAATCCAAGAAGTTCCTACTTATTACAGGTCAATGACCCAAAAATCCAAACCTGAGCTCAAATTTGTAATGAATGGCCTATATTTTTATTTGTCTCACTTACATGTACAACCTTTCACATTGTTTGTAGTTCTAGCCAAACTTAAAAAGGTTCATGCTAAAATTCTCAAATTGCTATTACAACATAACTTTTCATGTTTGTACCAAACCAAATATGATATATTTAGATTTAAGACCCACAAAAAAATATGAACAATGTTTAGATAATTATTAATTATCATGTAATACTTACACAGAAAAAGTGGGAAAAAATGAGTTTCCTTACTATCAACAGCAACACCAAAGCAACACATGATAAAAGCTCCACAATATTGATTTACAGTTATTCAACTTTTCCAAAATGCAAGAATAATGATAAGTTTAACTTAGAAAACAAAACATTCAGAATGAGTAAGCTACCTAGCCTACAAGGCAGTTTTCATCTTGTTATCATAACAACTATGTAGCAGCCCCTTAATGCCGCACCTCCACAAGACCTAACACTAACAATGACATTGGTGACAACGACAGCTGATTCATTAATTTTTTCCTCAACTTCTCACATCGGCAGAATGTAGATTAGAAACTACTATCCATAACAGCAAGGCTCATTAGCACCTGTCTCGTTCACTTTCGCTCTAGTGGCCTAGCGCCTCTTGAGCATCATACCTTGCTTGTTATGGCTCATTTGTGCTTGTGATCTCCTAAAACATGGGATTCCTAATCTCCCACTTACTGTCGATTACCAGATTTGCTTACACGGTGAGAAGAGACAAAATGCTCAGGCACTACTCCTCTTCATTTCACCTTTAGGAGTTCCAACCCCTTTTGAGCCTCTCACTCCCCAACGTATTAGTCTTTCCAAATGAAATGGCATTTAAGCAATTGTTATTCTAGTAGAATCCATACACATGCTCATATAACAAAGCAAATTTTTTGTCTCCTTACGACTCAAAACAAATGCTCGAATCAGCTTTTGTCATTAGAACAAGAATAGCTCAAGTGGAATCTCTTTCTTTTAGGAGGGTTCCAAAATTGATAGCCTTATTGGCGTATTGATGAAATAAGTGCTCTTCTCTCCTTTTCGTTCTGGCAAGTTCACGTTCTTCCATCTTTTTGGCTTTTTCTATCGCATTGACTCCTTACTATCCAAAGTGAACAGAGGATCTAATCGCCAAGGAAGGCCAGTCTACCACCTAGGGTTCAGAGATTTTAACCAAGCATGGGATAAAGAGCAAGAGAAGCCAAGATGGCACATCTAGCAGCCTATTGCACTAACCATAATAGATGAAAGGGAAGAGGCATTTAGGACAAAAGAACAGGGTTTACTCAAAACAAGTTCAATAAGCAAGCCAATAAGATCAAATTGCTCTCATTGAACCAACTACTAATCACCAAGTCATTTGTTTAGCCAAATCAGCTTGGTTGGTGAGAGAATTTTACCATTCATTTGGTTGATAGATGCAAAGAATTCACCTTAAATAGAACTCTGCAGATGAATGCAAAGAAGCCTACCAGACTAGACAAAAAGCACCCTGAGTAAACCAAAAGCCCATCTGGCAGCTGGATGAGAAAGCCAACCAACCCTCGGAAGAACGATTAATTAGACCATTATATTCCGATATTCAGAAACTACAAAGGAAAAATGAAAGCTGCTTGAAGAACGCAAAAAACCTTTGTTATCTGAGCAAGACCTATCCAAGAAACATATTCCTGAACACAAAATGCTGCTAACTATTTAGAGGCCATAATCTAGTCTCTCCAAGAAAAGTACTGCTATAACAAGCCACCAACTGTGGTAGTTAACACACTACACTAGTAAACGTGAAATGGTGACAACAGCTATTGCAACAACAGGAAACTCACTTGTGTGTGTTTGTGTAATCCCCTCAAGTTCACCAATGGTGTTGACGCACCAGTTACTGATATCATGGGTTTCCTAATTTCTCCTTTGTTAAATTTGTTCAATTGCACATTATATGGCCCAATGAGTAATGGCTTATTATTTGACTTTTTTAACTTGTGCTTCTATTAAAAAAAAAGAGAGAGACCTGATCATATTGTTTGCAAAACTCAAAACCTAACATCATTTGAAAGAACCTTATGCACGAGCTTAGATTTGACAAGGGAATGCAAGAAAGATGAAGCATAGTGATAGTCACAACAAGACAAGGCATAAGCCTTGATCAGTTTTGGATTTATAATCTAAGCTTTTATTGAAATTAATCTTACCCAAGGTTTCCCATGATTAGTCCTCCAGTTGGAAAATCAGGTCCAGGCATGTACTCCAATAGCTCCTGCAACTGTAGCAATAATATAGCATATCATATTATACATACACACCCACACAGAATAAAAAAATTACAGTGAATATGTAAATGAACACAGCTTTATTTTATTAGAGAACATAATAGGCAAAAACTGTGCATGTGCATGTGTTTGTGTGGATTTTAGTTGGGCTGATAGAGAAATTACTTGAATTTTGGTTTGAAAGGTAGATAGATTGCTTAAAATTAAATAATTTGAAAAGTTTTTACCACATCTCAAGATTACATCACCTAGTAAAACCCTTGATTATTTATCTAATATTTTCAGGTTTTTTTTCTTTCAAATCAGTTTGCTGTAGATTTTTTTTTCCCAGATTATTTTGGTCTTTTGTTTCTTTTTCCATGTCTAAATGTTTCACCTTTTGGTCTGTCCTAATTAGGTCTTAGATTTGGGCGGATTGGTTAATCAAATTCTTTCATTTTGGATTTTTTTCTTTTGGAAAAAAATTATAATTTTTTTCATTATTCTTGAAATTTCAATTTATATTTAGAAACTAGAACATAATGCTTATCCATCACCTTCAGAAAGGGGATCTAATCAATTTGACAATAAAAATTTTCTCCTCATCAAGTCAATAAATGATTTTAGGCAAATCTGGACATCTATGGTTCAAAGGGCAAAATGACTTTTATGAGTATTTATGCTTGGCAGCATCTTTTCAATGTTTAACAATCATCGAGTTATTGTTGACTTATTTTTAGAAACTTGTGCCTAACCTAATTCAGGTGGGTGCTTTTTTTTTTTTTTTCACCTTGCACCTAAGATGATAAAAGGACCTATCACCTAAAATGCCCTTTCACTTTTGACTGCTTTGCTTTCTCTTTCAAAAGTGATGATATCTCCAACTCCATAATATTCTTCTCACATATGTGTGGGAAAAAAGTAAGTTGTGCAATTAGCTAAATTAGGAATGTTGTATTAATGCTGAAGGTGCATTTGCTAGGAGGTTAAAGCAATAAGGATTAATAGTTACAGGAATAAAAGTAAAAGTATAATAATTAAAAGGTGAAAAGAAGGAGAATAAAATGTTACAAAGGTAACAACTAACTACATTTGGTATTATAATAAGAAATATAAAATTGATACTATAATTTATTTATATTTATATTAAGTTGATATTATTTAATACTGATACAATAACTATAATTATTTTATAATAATATTTTGGTACCATTTTAATATATTGTTATAATATTTTATATTATAAATTTTACCTATATTAGCAATATTTTTTATTAGTATGTCACTTTTATAATAATCATTTTTTTTTTTATCAGTATGTCACTTCTACAATAATCATATTATTACATTAATAATTTTGATATATTAGTAATAATTACTATATTAATAAAAATTTATAATATTAATGTTACTATTTTAATAATATTTAGATTAACAAATATTATTAAGAATTATTATATTAATATCATTTTTTATCATTATATTAATAATTGTTTAATTTTATATTATTTATACTAATGCTAATTCAATATAAGAAATAAAATTTTTCATTTTTCATCATCTTTTCATCCCCTTTAACCTGAGAGGGAATAGGTTAACAAAAATACAGTAAATTTGAGTTAATTATTCATACATTTAACTGTTAACCCCTTCTAAACAAAAGCTATACCAAACAAGGTGAAAGAAAATTAACGGTTCATCCCCTTAACTCTTAACCTTCTTTAAACCCCGCCCCCAACCTCCCCCCCCCTTCTCCAAAACGCATCCTAAAAGTAGAAAATTCCTAAATTAAAGGGATTCCTTAATCAAAGAGGATGCCTTAATTAAAGGAACCTGCAATAATGAGGTTAGAATAATACCTATTTTAGTGTTGTAGTAATTAAACATATATGTGTGCCTTTGTACAAAATTGATTCATTAATAATTCTTAGTTCTTTTCTAATATCTATAATGGTATCAGAGCGGGATTTCCTAGTTAATTTGTCACAGTATCAAAGTGGGTTTACCTAGTTAATTTACCTTGCACATAACTAGAGTTTATTTGTTTGTGTACTTGCCTAGGCTTACCACAGCGCAAGTCTAAGTTTGTACCCTATATCTAAGCTTATTGTGGCCCAAATTCAATTAGATGCACATTTCATCTTTATCAAGTGACAAGTGGGCCAAGCCAATTGCCACTTGGGGGTGTTAGAAATATCCCACATCAGAAAACTTACAAAAATAATTAGATTAATATCTTTAAGGACAAATTACCTAATTGGCTAATCTAAACCTTTTAACAATAGTTAGACCTAAACCATCTAAAAACCCCATTCACTTTGTGACACATTTACCTATTTGCTCCTTTGTCACCAATTCTCAACCTTCATTATCAAACTATTCATTATTAAGAAGATAAGGAACCTAATGGTTATTTTTTAGAAGTCCTCGAGTTCCTGCTTAATAGCATATTCAGGTAAGTTTCCTACTACTTCCATTGGATTAAAAGTCTCAAATGAAACATTTACCATTCCTAGGTTATAGACTCACATGCTACTAATCACATGACTAATTTACAAGTCCAAGAATTTGACGCCACTTCCGAAAATGAGGCAACAATCTCTGATCCTCCCTTACAAACTAAGTAAAAACTTCAATATGAAAAAACATAGATTGGGACCTCCATATTGCCATCAGGAACAGAATTAGGGAATACACTAAATGCCCTTAGTATCCGCTCTCTAAACAAAAATTATATAATATTAATAAAATATGATTTTATATATATATATATATAATAGAATATAAATGTCATGTCATTTGAAAAATTTTCATAATTTCATATAAGTTTTCTCACAAGATTGAACAATATTCACATTCCTAAGATTTCATCTAAGGCTTTATCTGATGAAAATTGGAGACAAGTTATTAATGTAGAAGTTCAAGCCTTGGAGAAAAATAAAACTTGGGAGTTGGTAGATTTGCCTACAGGAAAAATACCTGGGGGATGTAAGTGGGTTTTTAATGTAAATTATAGAGCAAATGGATCACTGGAGAAAAACCAAGCAAGATTAGTGGCTAAAGAGTATATTTGGGCATATATTGTGGATTATCTAGAGATGTTGGCCTCAGCTGCCAAGATGAACACATTCAGAATTCTAATATCTTTGGCAACTAATTAAAATTAGGATTTGCAATAGTTTGACGTCAAAAATGCATTTTTGCATAGAAAACCAGAAGAAGAGATCCATATGGAAGTTTCTCTTGGATTTGGAAATAACCTAGCCAATAAAAAAGTGTGTAAACTAAAGAAAGCCTTGTGTGGATTGAAGCAATCTCCAAGGACATGGTTTGGAAGGCTTGCCAAAGTAATGGAAGATATGGGATATAGACAAAGTTAGGGAATCATATGTTGTTCATCAAGCATTCAGATTTAAGGGGAGTTATAGCTCTTAGAGTATATGGAAATGACATCATCATGATCGAGAATGATGAAAAGTAGAGACAAACTTCAAAGCAATGCTTCACAATGAATTCAAGATTAAGGAGTTATGAAGGTTGAAGTACTTCCTAGAAATTGAGGTTGCAAGCAGGGAATTTTTATTTCCCAACAGAAATATATCACAGATCTTCACAAAGAAATAGGGAAGTTGGCATGTAGACTAGTAAAAACACACCAATAGATTCCAATCACACACTTGGAGAGGCTAAGGAAGATGCTACCATATAACTAGATATATCAACATCTAGTAGGGAGATGCATTTATCTTTCTCACATAAGACCATATATACCATTTGCTATGAGTGTGATTAGCTAATTTATGCATAGCCGAAAAGAGGTTCATTTGCAAGCTGCCAATTGAATGTTAAAGTATCTAAAAAGGACCCTAGGAAAGGGAATCTTATTCAAACGAAGCACAAGACTCATATTTATACACTGACACATATTATGTTGGATCTATGGCTGAGAGGAGATCAACCACCAGTAATTGTACCTTTCTTGGTGGGAATCTAATGACATGGAAAAGTAGAAAAACAAAATGTGGAGGCTAGATCCAATGTCGAAGCAAGGTGCTATGGTTGAAGATCTTGGAAGATTTGAAAATTACGTGGGATGGCCCAGTGAGACATTAATGTGACAACAAACCTGCAATCAGGATTGCACATACTCCAATGCAACATGATTGAATGAAGCATGTAGAAAAAACAAGCATTTTATTAAGGAGAAGCCAGATAATGGATTGAAATGTACTCCTTATGTGTCTACTGATCACCAACTTGCAGATGTACTCACCAAAGGTTTAAGCAATACTACATTTCAGCAAGAGTATTCAAGTTGGGAATGGAAAACATATATTCACCAACTTGAGGGAGAGAGTGGGAAAAAAGTAATTTATGTAATTAGTTAAATGAGGAATATTATATTAATTTTAGAAGTAGAAAATTCCTTGATTAAAGAGATTTCTTAAATGATTCCTTAATTAAAGGGACCCATTGTAATGAGGTTAGAATAACTGCTATTTTGGTGCTAGGGTAATTGTATATATATGTGTGTGCCTTTATACAGAATTGATTAATTTTTAATTAATAAAACCAAATCATTCATCTCAACTACTTTCTAACAGTTCAACATGCAATAAACCACAATACATGCTCATTTAATCTCAATAACATCATACATCTACCATTACTTTACTCACATACACTATCTCCAACAAGAAGCAAAGAAAGATTTAAGTATAATACCTTTAAGAATTTTAGTCAAAAACATGTTGCTATGCCAAAACTGCTACCTAGAATTTGCAACTAAATCAAATAAAGCCATACAGCAGAGCAATAGATCTAGGGGAAAATCAACCTCTAAAAAAAGGGAAAAAAAAAAAAAAAAGAATAGCAAGAAACAATGAGATAAATAATACTTCAACTGAACAGTAACAGTTTAGAGCAGACTGGTGGTCAAAACAAGGACAATTGTTAGGAATACAACTTTGAGGCATTTGAACTATTACAACTTGTAACAATTGAAGTTAGTATCGCCTTGTTCCGAGAACATTTTTTAATTTCATAAATGTGGGAGTTACATTCCTTGGCTCTTGAACTAAAATGAAAAAATTCATAATGAACCATGATACTCTGGAAGTTGGAAAACAAAATGCATAAACCAAAATACTTGTAGTCCAAACTAAAATCAAAATAAGATTTAATCATAGCCTGCTAGAGAACCAAATTATTACACTAAAATTTTGTCACAAATTGTGACCATTTTTTTTTTTTTAATGAAAGCTATCCACAAATAATTCTCATATGAATGCAATTGAACTCAATACAGGAGGACTGATGATGAATAGATACAAAAAGAAAAGTTAATGATCCTTATCAAAATTTAAACTATTGAACCAAATGAGCATAGCAAATTCCCTAACAAATCTATCAAACATTAAACCAACTCAATGAAATGCAGAAAACATTATCTTTGCTCTGCGTGTTATCCAAGGATCGACTACTACCATAAGCTCAAAGTCAATCCAGGAAAATATTTAATAACCTCAAAATGTCCCTTGTTTACTTAATGATGTAACCACATCTGCAATTACTCTCGCTTTAACCTAACTACCATAGTACAACCTCATCCTGCTTTAATTATAAAAATTATCAATAAAAGAGAGCAAGGTTCTTTTACACTTTCCAAAATGACTTTAAATTCCTTCCTAACAGCCCCCCACCCCCTTACTAGTATGACATGAGAAGGACCCCACCTTCAAGGTCTACAAACCATACCTAATGGATTTCAGCTCATATTCCATGACAAGATGGTAATCACTAATCCAAAAGGCAAAACTTAATGCGAATGTGAGAGTGTGTTTGAATGTTTGTCTCTGTGTGTGTGTGTGTGTGTGTGGGTATGCATGTGTGAGAGAGAGCGAGATTATTATAAACATTCACAATTAATCCAACTGACTAATCCATTTTTAATACAATCAATTATGTTTTGGACACTTACAGTGACTTCTGGATTGCGAATTAATGCACAGAGAACATCCACTAGCTCTCCAAGATTATGAGGAGGAATGTTGGTTGCCATGCCAACCTGAAAAATATTAGACCTCACATTGAATTCTCATGCTTTGAAATTGTAAAAGGGGGAACATATACATCAACTTAAGTAAAACAAATGGTATTACCGCAATCCCAGATGAACCATTTAACAATAAAGTTGGCAGCCGAGCAGGCAAAATTGAAGGTTCCTTTTGCGAATTATCAAAATTTGGAACAAAATCAACCTGCAGAAACAGAAATGGTGAAAAAACACATATATTGGACTTAAAACAAGGAAACCACTACTAATACACTTCATATAATAGCCCTTACTGTGTCTAGTTCAAGATCAGCCAACAGAACTGCTTCTGCCAAGGGCTGCAAGAATGAAACTAAAAGCAATTGGTCATCCTTTAAGTCAGTATTATTTGCTTTTAAGCATCCAACAAAGTACAAAATGATTGTTAGAAACAACCACACACTATAAGTGACAAAGAAGGATGTTCTTGCAACATAATAAGATGATTGAACTTGAATATCCTGCATGATCAATAAGAAAATAAAATAGCCAATAACAGTGGCAATAAACTAGTGATGAAACCAAACAAATTACATCATTGACAGAAAGGTCAAATACTAACAATAAAGGTTCCAGACAGTAATGCAAATGTGGCTGATTTAACAGTATCACATAGCAAATTTGGTGAAAATTCAGAAAACAAGTACAAGATCCCAATGCATGTTCCAGGGTTTGATTTAATGAAACAGAAACAATGAAACAGTTTCAGTCTGAAAAAGACTAAATCAGTCTGAATCAGATGCCACTGCCATGAAATTTCTAAAGAATCACTAAAATCAACATTAAACTAGATTTAATAAAGTACTGAAGATATATCATCAGTAATAACTGACTCACTTTGTTTGGACATGAGATTTAAAAAGGAAAATAAAGGTGAGAATCAAACACAACTCATTTTGTATTGATATGAAGTAAAAAAAGCAATTTGAAATATCTGTGAGAACCAAAACACTTGACTCACTTTGTTTGGATATGAGATTAAAAACAATCTTGAAGTTCCTTGGACTGTAAAACTAATGAACAACAACAGAAATGAAAAGGTTTAATGACAGTCCAAGCTAAAAAAAATTTTTTAAAAAAAAAAGTGGCCTGTAAAAAAAAAAAAAAAAAAAAAATAAAAAAAAAAAAAATTAAATTTTTTTATTAAAACAAAACAATAAAAAAAATTTTTTAAAAAAAAAATTGGCCTGTAAAAAAAAAAAAAAAAAAAAAGAAAATCATAAAAAATGATGTGTTAAAAGGACAGTTAAAATGCATCTCAGTTTATGTTTTCCGTTGTACATCACCACAAAGCATCAGCCAGTTGTAGGTCTTCCAAATCTGAGGAACTCTAGCGAGGCAGTCAAATGTTTTTCAAACTTGTAGGGAGCAGAATTAAGAAATGAATAGGCTCTGATTGGATTTGTGTGCGCACAGATTCAGGTAAAATTAGATATGACAGCATACTTCCAGCCTGCACTCTGTATAACGCATGGCAGCAGGAGGATCTGAATCAATCGAACCAAAGTTCCCATGCCCCTGGATAAGCGGACTTCTTAATGAGAAATCCTGCAAGAAAGGTCGTTATCATAAGTAAATTTTATGTGAGTCAGGAACTGCAAGGAAGTTAATGCACTCGTAAATAAGAACTGATAAAGCCAAAAGAAAAAACAAAACACATTCAAGAAGTGATTCAAAATCAAGAAGGTTTGTGAAAACCCTTCCTGAATTGGAAATTCCGTCAAAAATATGAGTAAGAAATCTGTGCAAGAGTTCGTGAGAAAAAAATTTATAGATCTTTAAAGGGCCAGGCAGGGTGGGAGAAAACAGCACAATGTTCACAACATGTCAAAAGGACCAATTGGAACACCAAAGAGAACTTCAAAGCATAATACAAATGCAACTAGTGAAAATGTAATCATGTAAACTACAACATCGGATTTATTTTTAGCATTTTAGTCTGCAACAAAAACCAGGAAGTATAACCCAATGGGAAATGCAAAACAGCAAGCAAGCAAAGGCAAAATCATTCAGAAACACAGAACACATACAAAAGTCAACTGCCCCCCCCCCCCCAAAAAAAAAAAAAGCCCTTTTACCTGTGCCATTCGCACCAATGCATCATAGACAGCGGTGTCTCCATGGGGATGAAACTTGCCCAGCACCTACAATGAAGGGATTAAACATGTTATAATAATTGAGCTATTGACAAAAAGAAATTGATGGTGCTTCACTGAAACTAAAAAAATAAATAACAAGCTCCAACCTCACCAACAACTCTAGCACATTTTTTGAAAGGTTTTCTTGAGGAAAGACCCAATTCATGCATTGCATATCTGCAGTGAAAATTTTGAGATGAAACTAGTTATACATTTGTTACTTAAACATAAGTATGAAACTACATAAGTATGAAAATAGTTACACTTTTTTTGTTTAAACAATTTTGATGTTTAAAAAATTCGGTTGTTGTTTTAAACATAAGTATGAAACTAGTAACACTTTTGTTGTTCTTTTATGCCCTAATTCCCACATTTCTTTTGCCGTCTACCCTTCAAGTAAATAAAAAAATAAAGTGTGTCGCAACACCCAAAATGATAAGTAACATCAACAGTAGAGAACAATCCTTATCCCATTTTGTGTCACCAACTGACATCATATCCCAATTACTCCTCAGTACTCACAATATCCTCCGGTGCACAGGCTTCAACCCATCCCTTACATCTGGCAAAGCCCTTCCCAGCAAAACTGACATCGCGTAAGCCATGTAAGCCTCAGTGGCCTCTACGTGGAGCTCTGTAGGCACAACTCGCCCGTCTGTGCGCCCATTCGAATCCTTCATCAAAACAGTCCCGTTCTGCTCTTCACCCATTTGTTCTCTAGCAGAAGTGTAGTCTCTGCGGCGCGCTTGGAGGTGAGTCCATGATGGAGGGATTGTTGATAGGAAACGCAGCTCAGGAAGGCGGTGATGGAGCCTATTGAAGCTGGTCGGGCCGAGAGGAAGGTGGTGACGGAGGACATAGGACGATAGGCGGAGAGCGGAAGACAAAGCCATAGAACTATTAGGTCTTAAGATTGTGGAAGAAGATAAACTCATGCCATGAAAGAGACAAAAATGTCTGAGAATTTGCTCAGGGATTCAAGCGTTTTGTACGAATAAGACTCCCGGACTCTCGAAAAGGGGTCGAGTTCAAAATATATTTATCATACTTATAAAATAATAAAACAAAATTATAATTAAATTAGTATAATAAATTTTAATAATAACATAATTTATTGATATAAAAATAAAAATATATAATTTCACTTTGTGATATTCTTTAGTTTTTTTCATTATTTTTATATTATATAAAAATTAGATATATATTATTATGAATATGAATAATTTTTTATATTGAATTTTTTATACTTGTCTTTTAGTTAATTAAAAAAATAAAAAAAAGCATATTATTCCACTACTTATCAAAACTATCATGTTACTAATATGATTAATTAACTATTTTTATCTTTAAATATTCATTGAATTAGATTGGATAGGTTTGGGCGGTTAAAGGTACAAAATTCATTGTCATCCATAATAATAAAGGTAAATATCATAGTAGTTTAGTATTTCAATCATACAATAATAATAATATTTTATAAAATGATACTCTTATCTCTATTGTGATGAACAAGAAATCAATGAAAAATTATAATCACTATTATAATTATCATTCTTAGTTATTGGCTTAAGAATGAAACGTTGAAGGTAATTATATAATCTTATAATAAGGTTATGTTCTATAATATTAACTTTTTTCCAAAATTTATTAGTATAAAATAAAAATAAATTATGTTTTTAAATTTTTGAAATTATTTTTATGTGTAGAACTTCTTATATTGTTCAACTTTCTATATTTATTTGGTTAATTAAAGAAATTAAATACTTAATTATTAGTTTATTTGTCATATAGTGAAATGAAAATATATTATATTGTCATTTATCAAAATATTATACTTCTAATATAATTATTTGACAAATGATAAATACTCATTTAAAATTAAATTTAAAATTAGAATTAATATATCTGTTGATTACCAAAAAAATCTAAACATTAATGTAAATTTATATTTTTAAAAATTCAATTAAAGATTGTACTATAATATTTTTTTTATTTAAAAATTTTATATTTAAAAGAATTTAATTATACCATTTTAAAAAAATTGAGTTGATAAAAAAGTCAAAGAGTTAAGGCTTTGTTTGGGACTAATCATATAAGAAAAGACAATGAAAGAATTCTATTTAGTGATTAAATTCTATTGTTTGATAGAATTAAATTAGATTCTATTATTAAGAATAAATTTATAATGAATTGAAATTATTTGATTTGCTTCAATCTACCTGCTTATTTAAAACAAATATAATAGTAACTTAAGTTATAAATTAGTAGAATAATGTTATCTAAATTGTTTAATAGGAATGAATTCTCTTAAAATTGTATAACTTTGACTTAATTTGACTTTATTATCAAGTCATTTTTTCCAAATGATAGAATTGAATTTTTTAAATAGACTTTCTAAGGAAGTGAATCTATAAAATAGAATTATTTCTTGTTGAATTCTTTCAAAATTGAGTTTTTAAACAGTGCTTGAAAGTCATAAAATTTTTAAAGAATTCATTATAATTAAATAATATAGATAAAATTATTATATTAACCTTAAAATTTAAATTAATACTATATTTATTTAAATAAATAAAAAATATTTAAAAATAAAATAATTTCAATTCATTTTAAATTTATTTCAAGCAATAAAATTCAATTGTAATTTTATTCTAAATAATAGAATCCTATCACTAAAGTGAGAAATTTCATTAATAAAATTCTTTTCTTTTTTTATTCGTGCATAATTTATTTCAAAATATAGCATAAGGCATTTTTCAAATCTATCTTATACTTTATTTTTAATAAAAATTTAAACTTCAATTTTGCTAATAAATTTATCTTATAGCTAGATTCCAGTCACCTAAAGTCATGATAGTAATTAAGTCATGTCATATATGCTAAATACACTTTGAAGTATTTCATCTTTTAATATTTGTTAGCCTTGTGAATTAAATTATATGTATATATCATAATATGGTAATACTTTAAGATGAAATTTATGGAATTCATGTATCTTTTAGAGATAAATATGATAATACTTTAAGATGAAGTTCATACATCTTGTAGAGATAATTATAAGAAATTATAAATATAAGATACATAGTACATTAAAGTGTTATTTGTAAAATATATATTGGACTAATGTGATTAGATTTAGAAGGCCAACCTTATACAAGAAGGGTCTATCATAAGACAATTAAGAGTGAAAAATTATTTCAAGGAATTGGAATAACAAGAAACACCTAAAGTTCTCTTTCTTGGTGAACTTAGGCACAATTGTGAACTTAGAATTTTCACTTTACCCCTGTGTGAGTTCTAACTTTTATTTCTTTTTTTCTTTTTTTTTTTTTCTCTCCTCTCTTAAAGTATTCAAGAGGTTCTTAACTCAAGTTCATGCAGATCACTATTAGAGGCGAGACCCTAAAGAAGTGGACAATTACAATTTGCTACAACTCAATAAAGTAGGAAAGAGTTCTTTTTAGTGCAATCACTTACTTTATTATGATAATTATTGAAATTGCATAGTTAGGTCTTTTAATTATATTATGTATTAAAGTCGTTGACCTTAAGGCCTTAATATTAATATAATAAAATATTAAGAAGTTCTAACATCTCATCCAAGTGATTACATGTTACTTAAATTTAAGAAAATAAAAAGAGAATGTTCATGGAGAAGATCTTTAAAAGATTGTAAGCTCTATAATTGAAGAAAAAGAAGAAGGAGGAAAGCAATGCTAGACAATTCAATGCTTGTAGAGAATGTCCAATGATTATTGAATGTGAGTTGTTAAGAAGCCAGTAATATGTAGAGAAAAGGAAATGAAGCTCAAAGTACAAGTTAAATTCAACAACTTGTTAAATATTCTTCATGCCTATTGAACTTCATAATGCCCTAACTCAATGCTTAATAGAGAAGCAAGAAAGTATGTTTAAGTTAGCAAGATGAATTCAATTACTTATTGGTTAAATTTTCATAACCATGAAGATGGATGAAGTCAACTTAGCTTTTGGATCCTTTAACCAACAAACAAAAGTGAACTTAATAGCCCAATAGGAAATATTCCATAGCCATTGAAAATGGATGAAATTAGTTTAGCTTTTGCACTCCCTATTGTGAGCATTTTAATTTTACACTTACACTTTAATGAATGGAATCTTGCTTGTAACTCCAAATATTTTATCAACTATCCTAAAGTCAAAAAGATGCAGGGTTGCACTTTTGTAAGACCATAAAAGATGGCATGCATAAGGATCCCTTGAGGACCCTAAAGGATTCTTAAAAGGTTAAAGCCTTTGACAAGATATAAGTGATCACTAAAGGGAACTTATAGGGGTAATACTTTAGTAATATCCTAAAACCTAAATGGAAGCACCACCCAATATTAATCAGAATAAAATTCTAGACAATGATGGGTTTCCAAATAAGACTTCCAGAAGGTGCAAACTATCTTCTCCCCATTAAAGATTTAGGTTCAAGAGTTATGAATGACCTGGGGAAGATATAAGTCACCCTTAGGTTGCATGAAGGTAAGACACAGCTTTTAGACAAGTCATTAATGCACTTTTATAAGTTTTATCATGATCAATTAATCAATCCATTTTAGGTAGCCCTAATCAGACATTTAGCATAGTATTCACACAACCACATGAAAACATATAAACACATACAATCATAGAGAAAAGGAGAACATAAAATCATGTAAGGAGTGTATACATAGGTAGGGGAAAGAAGGGGCTTTCTAAAATTATAAAAATAGTACCAAGTTAGTATCAAATGCCATTATAAAAGAGAAGGTCTTTAACTTAATAACATCAATACAAATGAGGGGGATTTTACCTTCTTGCATATGAGTGTTTCATGGCTTATGCAATATCCCTTTAATGTTCTATATGTAAATGCATAGTGTTTGCATGTGTTATAAGTATGTTGTAATTGCCTTAGTAAGGTATGGCACTTATACATATCAAAGTAAAATTACAAATGATGCAAAGCAATGGGTGTGAATGGCATATTATAAAGTATAATGCATTTTAAGCTAATGAACCAAAAACATGTTAATCATTAGGTCATTGATTATTGTAACCTTTCTAAGTCACTTCAGATCCATAATAAACATCATAAGCATATGGGTGTCCAAATATAATTAAAATAAAGGGATGCAAACAAAAATGAATATACTATTATACAAGATGCATTTCAAGAATAATTCAAAGGTAAATGAGGGTCGTAGGATTATTAATTATTGCAACCTTCCCTAATCACTCCCATCGAAAGCTTAAATAGTTAAAAAAGTAAGCATAAAATAATAATTTAAAAGTTAAAATTTGCTATTATAAATACTATTATAAGTAGTAATGATGGTTTATACAAACAAATTGATGGCATGTACAGACCATAAAGATATTTGTACAAACTATTTGAAGTTTGTGTAGACCTTTACACCTATTATCAATTTTACAATTCAACTAAAAAATTCTAAACAAAGAGGAAAAAAGTTAGGGAAAATGAAAGAGTCTTAAAGTGTAAAAAGGGTTGGCTTCTGACCTTAGAGGTATCTTTTTAGTGTGATTCTTCCTAAAAGAATAACGATTTAAATGCAAAAGAGAAAAGGTTTTATTAGTTATATCCTTAAACTCCTTATGGTATGCTTGGGTCTTTTTGCTTTTTCATGGGATTAGAGTGTCTTTAGGTAATTTGGTATCTAATTTGGTAAAGTTTTTAAGAGAAACTAGGCCTTCTTCTTATGAGTGCCTTGATTTTCACGGTTGCATTCGAACAAGTGGAATATTGTTTACGACTCTTAACTTTTTATTGACAATCGAGGGGTCGAGGGTTATATATTAGTATAATCCTATTTAAAGACACATATTTAGATCATTGGGGATCCTTATGAGGGCCTCACGATGGATGAAAACCTTTTATTTGGAATTAAGTGGCCAATCAGGAGGCCAAGATGGGATAACTTTGGTTCTACACCTAGTGCTTCACTAAAGTTGTCACTCAACTTTGGTCGGGACAAAATTCTAGACGAGGATAGATTCTAAGTCTATAGGTCAACTAGAAGGTCTAACCTATATTCACCATATCAGAGATCGGATTTGAAAATTAGGTACAACATGGAGAAGAGATTAGGTACCCCCAAACTGCCTTAATGTAAGGATCTAACCTTTGGGCAATCAATGATTCATTTTTATATCTTGCTTTTATTAATCAATTTTTCATTTATCCACTTAGGCATATCCATTTAAGTCAAGCCATTGACCATAACCATTTAAGTATATAATGCATGAATGTGATATACATGTTGCAAGAAAGCAATAAATAATATATACAAGGTGAGGATGAGGAATACATATTCAAATGGTATAATTATTTATTCATGGATAATATACAATAAAATTATAAGCTTAGACTCCCAAAACCTACCATAAGAAACACATATTAGTCCTTAAAACATGGGTTAAATGGAAAGCAAAATAGCTTATAATTTTACTTAAAGTGAACTACTGAGCATACTACCTTGTCCTTACCATTAGGGAGTCATAGTCGATTACCCTGCAAGTCTCAATGTCATTCACCATATTAGGGATTAATTAAGGGTATAATCTACTATTATTAAGCATATTAAACACAATATATAACACAAAATATGATAATGACATAAGATAACATCAACAAATAAGGCATAGGATGATAATCATGCAAATGGAAATCAAAGTGCATTAGGGCAAAAAATAAAGATGTAAATGAAGGGTCATAAGATCATCATATCCTATCCCAACATGCTTTAAAAGGATGAATGATATAGGGGAACCAACAAATAACCCTAGCCACAGGAGAGGTTAGAATGTTTAGACAAGTGAAAATAACTTCAAACATCAAGATGAAATCAATAAATCCTATAATGACAAAATAATAAACATAAAAAATTGGGTCCCTAAACTATAGATCCTCTCCCAAATTTCATGAATTTGTCACCCAATTTTCCAAGGGGAGTGGAAGAGCTAAAAAATCCATAAAAAGGATAGTTTGGGTTTTACCTAGGGTATTTCATAATGGAAATGACAAAAGAAATAAATGGACATTTTAATCACCTATCCAACAATGATGAGTCAAGGGTTAATAAATGTTAAAAACCTCTCACTTTCATGTTCATCCATGCTTAGCATATAAAGCAAAAAGAACAAAGAAAACAAGACAAAAAAGTGCAAAATATAAAAGTTAAATCAATCATATTTATTGATCATAACCTTAAGAGTGACGAATGAAGGTCCAAGGTTTTTATAATTTATGTCATTATGATATGATGAAAGAATAAAAAAAAAACACATAAAATAAGTATGGAACAAAGTTGTAGAAACAGTGTTGCGAGTAGTAAAAGAGAGTTGTATCGACCAAGGATGGTCTGTATAGCTCCCTCATATGTCTGTGCAAACCATTAGTCATTACCCATTAAGCCTGCTAAAAACCTAAAAATCAAAAGGAAAAAAAAAAAGGAAGAAGGATGGTGAGGTAAGTCTTAAGATGCCCTAAATGTTGTTTTTTTTGCCTTTAGAGGCACTTTTGATATTAGAAATCTTCTTCAAATGCAATTAGAATTAATGTTAAAGATGAATACAAAGCTTAGTTTACCTCAAATGCTTTTGGTATATGTGCTTAGGATTTGTGATTTCTATGTGTGGTGGGATTCTTTATGGTTAAAAGGTTATTTTGACAAAATTTTGCTAGGGTAGAAAGAGCCTCCTCTCTCCTTTTATTAAGAAGGGTAGTTATGGAAGAGGATGGGTGTAATATAGCTTAATGGCTTAAATTATACCTTATCCCACCTCCTTTCACACTCTTTACCGATAAGATCAAAGAAAATTCTAGATATTAGGATTTGAAAGTTACATGTACAACCTTGGGATTATCTATACTGATCTTTAGTTGGTTGCACAACCCTTTCATGTTTAATAGGTCACTATTCTAGAATCTTCTTACTTTTAAACTTTAGTGGGTTGTTTGTATAACCGTTAGAGTTTTATACATCCCTCTTTAGTTAGTTGTATAGCCAACTAAGTTAGTTGTACAAATATTCCTTCTACTTTCTCAAAAGCTCTCAAGGTTTGATTAAATGAAATGTGGGTTTGATTCAAGGTTTCTTTCAAGCTTTTGCCACTTTCTTAAACATTAGTTTCTCTATTCCTTGTGAAGAATTCAAGTAGTTTCTCATCATCGAGCTTGCATCCTAAAGACCCAAAATCTAGTGCTTATACACTTATGAAAACCTTTAGCAATTCTAATATAATTTTACTTCATGCTATTCCAATAGTACCCTATTATTAAGATCTTTTTAGCCAAGGCTAAACTATTGATGTGTGGGCCATAAACCCTTACATATACCTCTTCTATTAACCTTTTGGCTTTTTCTATTAGACACCTCAAATGAACCCTATTAGGCATTCGCTTGAACACTTTATTATCATAAATTATGAACTGTGAGGTCAACCCTCTATGATATCCTCCTCTTTCTTTTTTGCCCCCTCACAGTACATATCATCCTCCAAATACCTTTATGCATCATAATGCAACGAACGATTATCTATTGACACCTATATCACCCTTTTGCCTACATAGAATGGTATTCTTGACTTGAGTGTGAGTAGGGGCTTCATCGAAGTTTTTTTTAGTCCATCCCAAATAACAACCATAATAGCTAGGGCATTTACCATTATATTTTTTTTCGCTCGATATGATGGTATACAATTCTCTGAAAATTTTGGATCAACATCTTTAAGTATTCTAAGTATGATTTTAATTGTTCTTTTTTAGTTCCCATTCATTCGTCACTCTATGATACCATCAATAGAGCGTCTCCAAACACCTCCACTATCCTTATCCTCATCAAAAATAATGACTCCAATCCAAAAGCAAATACTTCATACTCTCTCATGTTATTTGTCACTCAAAAATCCAACTTCTTAGCCATAGGCAACCATTCTGCCTTAGGTGAAACCAAGGTCACTCCTACTCCTACTTTTTTCATATTCATTGCACCATTGAAATACATCCTTTAACCTTAAGGTTTTATTACACTGTGGCCTTTATCCGAGAATTGGGGGAGGGAGGGTTCTTGTTCATCTTCTATAAGTGGTTATTATGTTAGGTACTTTACAATTGCTCTTCCCTTAATCACCTTTTTCCTTACATTCTTTATATTAAACTCAATAGGAAGTATTAACCATTTTGCCAACTTTCTAATTAAGGATGAGGCTAGGGATGACAATAGGGACGAAATTTCCTGCTCCCCGTGAGGATCCGCCCCGATGGGGTAGGGAATCCTCGCCCTTCTTCCCTATAGGGTGAGGGTGGGGATTACACTCCCCACCTTGTGAGTCCCCACAAGGACCCCTGAATTAGATCCCCGTGGGAACCCAACAAAATTAAATGTATTTTTTATAAATTTTTTGTTTATTAGATATTATTAGATGTATATATAAATATTTTATGTGTATGATTATATATTTTTGTATATTTGTTAATTTATAGCATAAAATACTTTTATTTTATAATGTAATAAATCATATTTAAAAAAACAATTTGAGAGTAATGGAAAAATAAAAAAAAATTGCCCCAAAAGTTGGGGATGGGGGGAAAATTTCCCCCATTTAGACGACGAGCTGGGAATGGTGGATAGCCCTCTGCTCTGCCTATCCCATTCTTAGATGAGGCTCATATAGGCAATTAATTAGATCCAATTTCGAGTCTACCTCTATCAAGTATGACTAGAAATAGTGTTGCAGCTTCCTAATAGTCCAAATCATTGCCAAGCACATTTTCATGATATGTTTATACTTCTTTTTGTAAGGAACAACATTTTACAAAGGTAGTATATAATAATTCATTTTTATGATCATCTTCTTATGCTAACATGGCTCCTACAGATCTATCTTCTATTACTAAGTATAAAATCAAAGGCTTTCCTAACTTTAGTGGCCTTAACACTAGTGGATTGGACAAGCACTCATTCATCTTCTCAAAAGCCTTTTAACATTGCTTAGTCTGCACTATAGTTGGTCTTTCCTCTAAAGTTTGAAAATGGGTTCGCAAATCGAAGTAAGTTTGGCTCTAAACCTACTGATATACTAGAGATGTCCAAAAAAATCCTCTTAAGTCTGGCTCTGAACCTATTGATATACTAGAGATGTCCAAAAAAATTGCCAAACCTCCTTTTTTTCTTTCTTTGGTGCAAGCATGTCTTGGATGGCTTTCACATTGTCTGAATTCACTTCAATTCCCTTCTCACTCACTACATAGCCCAACGATTTGCCAGAAGTGACCCCAAATATGCATTTTTCCAGGTTGAGCCTAAGATTATAGTGATATACCCTTTACAAGAACTTCTCCAAAGCTTCGAAGTGCCCTTTCTATGTTTTCAACTTACCATCATGTAAGGTCCAATATCAGGTTTTAGGAAATTTCAGTAATTAGAGCTATTTTGAGTAAATTTTTTTGTAATTTTTATGTATATGATTGTGAATTTTAATAATTTAATAATTAATAAATATATTTTAATGTATTTAAGGAGATTAGTTAATTTATTTGTGATAATTTGAAAGAGAAATGATTTTGCATTGATGAGATTATTATTTTAATTAAGATTATGTGATTTATTTTGAATTATATTTAAAGAGTTATGTTTAATTAATATTTTCTATTTAAGAAATTAAATTTAAATGAATATATGATGATATTTGATATTTTAAAGATTAATTTATATAAAGAAAATCATATTTAATGATTTAAGGAATTAAAGATATGAATTTTAATTATTTAAGTATGAATTTTATTGAGATTTAAGAAAACTATGAAAATTAATTTAAGTTAATATGAATACATGATTTAAATAATTTTAATATTAATTACATAATGTCAATTAACTATGTTAAGTAAATATTTAAGGAATTTATGAAAATTTATTTAAGTTATTATGGGCATATGATTTAAGTAATTTTAACATTAATTTTATTATGTGAATTTTTATATTAAGTTAATGTTGAAGAAATTTAATTTAATGATGTTAAGGATATTAATTTATTTAAGCCCATTTAAGTTATTGATTAAGTTGATTTAATTGAGAATATTATATGAATTTATTTAATTTAACGTATTTAATTATGAAAAGTTAGATTATTTTTATGCAAAAATTTTATTAATTTTGAAAGTTTAAATTATTTATGAGAAATATTTTAAGTCACGAGAAATAATTAATTAAAGATAATTTATTATTTAATTTGAGTAAATTTTATGTTAATTTATTTAAGTGAAAAATATTATATTTTATGTTTAAGATAATTCATTTAATTTATGTAATTTATAAAAATTAATGTAATTATGAATGTAGAAATTAATTTTAATAAAATTAAATATTTTATGGATATAGATTTTAATTATGAGAATTTTGATTATTGCATTATTATTATTATTATTATTATTATTATTATTATTATTATTATGTAAAAAGAAAAGAAAACAGGAATTAAAAAAATGAGAAAAAAGAAATACATGAAATAAAAAAAGAAAAGAAAAAGAAATAAAAAAGTTGGTACCTATGGGAATCATTATGGGGTGGGGAATCCTCGCAGAGGCGAGGATGGGGGCAAATTTCCGCCATCAAAAGGGCGGGGTTGGGAATGGGGATAGCCCCTGCCCCCAGCTATCCCTCATCCTCACCTTGCCCCGTTGCTATTCCTACTTCTGGTAGAAAGATCTATAATATAACTTTGAGCTTTTTTTTAATGGCCATTGACAGTGAATTTTGACCATTGCACATAGTGATTAGCGACAACCCTCTAAATAAAAATTTATGTTAGAAAATCATATTAATTACTCAATCATGATTGGTCAAGTTTCATAATTTTTGAAAGTCTCGATAAGATTTTATGAATTTTTATTAATTTTTCAATAAATATAAATCATGTCCTAAATATATAGAATTGATATTTATGTGAGATTAATACCTAAAAAATAATTTATATAAATATAAAATAGTTTTATATGAATTATCAATAGAGGAATTAGAGCTAATTATATGTAAATTAAGGTTAATTACATTTTTGCACTAAAATGAAAGAATATGAAAAGTTTGAGGATTTAAAGGATTAAGATGTTTACCATGGAATTAATGATAGTTATGCATATATATGATTATTAAATTATAAATTATGAGATCTCATATGTACTATGGACCCAAATAATAAGAGTTATATATGTAAATATAGTTTTTTGTGTTAAATTGTAAGTTTTAAAAAATTTGTGCTTAATATCCATATAGGCCAATAACAACTTATTCATTATACAAAATGTGTTCTATGAACGAGTTTAGATAAGTCTATTTTTAGTACTTTCATTATACTAATATAAAATTATATATATGTTTAGGTGTGTATGACTTTAAAGATTAAAGATAATAAAAGAAGATATTCGGAGTGAGTAAGGGATAATTCAAGGTAGAACTTTTAAAAACCTTTGAATCGTCTAAAAAATTTGAGGTTTTCATTTATAAAAAATTGGTACTGTTTCAAATGAGTTAAAAGACCAAATTGTTTCGTCCTAAATTTTCGAGATGGATCAGTTCATACATTTGATAAATTGGGAATACAGGATGATTTGGACGAAAATGGATATTTGAAAAATACTTATATTTCATATAAAAATTTAATGACCTATATGCATATAATCTATGTCAATTTAATAATCTGTATCAATTCAATAATTTGTCGCAATTAATTCAATTAAATAAATTCACTGATCTGTATCATATAAAATAATATATATCAAATAATTTAAAATGTATTGAAAGTCTACAATAGGAATAATATCACAATCCAATTAATCCAAATTATAGAAAAATAACTTGTTCAAATTATAAAAAATCTGCAATGATCTAATTAAAGTTCTAGCAGTGACAAGTTCCGTACATCAATAGTAATACCAATATAAATAATTAATCAAATAGAAGATCCATCTTCATTCTAAGCAAACAGAACAGGATCAGCAGAATAGGAATAGCAGATCATCCAACAGAAATAGGAATAGCAGATCCTCGAACAGAAATAGGAATAGCAGATCCTCCAACAGAAAGAGAAGGAACGTGATTCAGCCCAGTGGTGGCGCGGCTTCTGTATGGCAGTGATTCAGCGGTCAGGGTTCAAGCAGAGGAGAAACATTGATGATCGGCGGCTGGTGGCGGAGCCCAGAGGTGAAGGATCGTGGAAAGTCGCGTGGCATGCGCGGCCAGCTCGCTGGCTTCACCGGCCTGACTCGGCTTGGCTGTAGTTTGGTGTCTGCGCATGCCACGCGCCTGTCCTGTGTTGGTCAGCGGCGTTAATTCCGAGGAAGTGGTTAGTGATGAGAAGAGTAGTGACTGTTGTGATTACGGCTGATGTGAAAGATGACACTTCTGCTGATTTTAAAGTGACTGGTTAGTTACTGACTCTGTTGATTTTAAAGTGCTGATTTTATTGAATGGGTAGAATGTAAGAGGAATGTGGTGCAGGAGAATTGGCTGATGGGCAATGCCAGTTTAGAGCAATAGCTCATGCGGCTTGTTTGAGAAGTGGGGAAGAAGCCCCAGACGAAAATCGCCAGAGGGAACTCGCCGATGAATTAATAGCTCTAGTGAGTTTAAATTGTTATGAAATTTTCATGTTTCCTTTATTTGAACGTCTTGTGCCGTCGGTAACTAAGTGGGATTTCGTAGGTGGTGGATGAGCTCTTAAAAAGGCGGGAAGAAACTGAATGGTGAGCAAAATATGCAAGTTCTCTGTTATTTGCTAATGCATAAAGATTGGTTAGAATGATACTTATTGCTTTTCATTGTTTTTTTTTTCTTGATATTTAACTTACATAGGTTTATGGAAAAAGATTTTGATGCATATGTCAGGAGAATTCAACAACCTTATGTATGAGGTGGAGAACCTGAGTTGTTGATGGCTTCTCATGTTCTGAAGTGAATTAAGGGCTCTCTGTTATTTGCCAATTTTTTATTACATGGCTCCCCTCTAACAAATTGTGTAGTAAATTGAAGATATTAATAAAAGCTAGGTGTGAATGCCTTGGCTGGCCCTTAGCAGTTTCTCTCAAAGTCAACAAATGGCCTTAAGTCTTGGTGTTATCCCCCTTGTGTTTCAGAACATGCTATTCCAGTTAAATGTTTGTTAGAAGAATTTGTGAATCCATTGTTGGTCAAGAACGGAACTTCCAATAATCTCACAAAATTTTTATTGGTTTCATTTTTTGAGCAATATCATTTAAATCTAAATTGGTAGGCTAGTGAATAATGTCAAAGCAAACAGAATTCTGTTGTTATAAACCACTTATCATTGTAATTAGACTTGCATTGTATTTGAATTATTCATTTTGTTTTACTTGTGACTTCAAAGATTGACAAATCTTCACTTAATGGCTCTGGACAATGATAGAACATCGAGTAATGTGGTTAACATAGCAAATTACGGCGAAGAGTGTTGGAAAGATCAAGTCAATCCCATTAATGTGCTATTTTATGGATATGATCATTACGACTTGTTGGAGACTTCAGAACGGAGTCTCCAAAAAGTGAACATGTAGACATTAGATGTGCTTCATAAAATAATTGCATCCCTGAGATCAGTCAAAATAATGCTGCAGGGAGTTCATTTCTTCATGCTGTATATTTTTCAGCAAAATGATAATTTTTTTCAAGTTTTGATGGATTGCGGCGGCAACCTCAGTTCAAGCTATAGGCTTGCTGAAAGTTTTGTAGATTCTGTGAGTGCTTTCACGGTTTTTAAAATGACTCAATACATCAAGTTAAACAAATCTGTTTTCTGGGTGTTGTGAATCTTGTCTGCTTTATATTTTGTTCTTTGGGTCCTCAACGATATTATTGGTAGTTTTTTTTTCTTATCAAATACCATATGCATGTTAGATGAAAAGGATGGTAAGAACTTACCATTGGAAGATGCTAAGAACTTACCATTCAAGGTTTCAGAAATGTAGGGGGGCAGTTGTTCAGGATTTTATTGAATTAGGAAGCTCCACTGACTTCGTAACTTATTTTGGAAGCATTCCTCATGCTTTTCTCTATATCACATTTTCTGGTCGACCTTTACTGTAGTTTTTGCTTTTTTTCCCCCTTTTTTCACAATAGCAAGCATGTGATGGACAGTTCATAATGTCAATAAACTGGGTGTTCACATTCCAATTCATGTAACCTTTTTAGTGTCTGCTGATGCCTTTATAGTTAGCATTAGTTTTTGTGTTAATGTTATTATCAAATTATTTGACCTTTCTCTGTTAAAAGCTTAATTGGCAAATTTCTTGTTGGCAACCATTTCATTTCACCTGATGAAATATAATCCAAATAACAGGCTCTGTTATTACTGTTAGCAGATTATTTGCCATTCGATGTGGAAATGTAACAATTTGAATCTCTCTCCGCCTTTCTGGTTGCTTGTTTTCTTTATATTAATTTCTAGAAACTTGGAATGAGGCCTGCTGCAAATTGCAATAATATTTTAGAGTTGATAGCTTATTGCAATGAGTGTACCATATGAAACTCCTTTCCTTGTATTGTATGGATAAAAATTGACGACATACATTTCTAATCTCTTGAACTTTTCACATTTATGATATTGAGTTCCTCTACTATAATTTGCATGTATTTAACTGTTTTATTGTTTTTCTGATTTATTTTTTTGACAGATGTTTATTGCACTTAGGCCTGTCCACTATATGAGTTGAACAAAATGTATTGGTTCGTTTTGATTGAATTTAGAATTCGGTTTGGTTTGGTTTTTTCTTTAAAAAATTTTGGTTAATTTAGTTTAATTAGATTTTAATTTTTTTAAATCGAACCATCTGAATAAACTAAGTAAAGCAAAATTTTTATACTTTTTTTTAAATAAATTATATAAATATAATCTTTTATTTAAAATAAATTAAATTTACTCTCCCTCTCTCTCTCTCTCTCTCTCTCTCTCTCTCTCTCTATATATATATATATATATATATATATATATATATATATATATATATATAAGTTTTATGTATATAAATAATTTAAATAATGTAATTTGAATTAAATAATTTCAAAAAAATATTTTTAGAAAAATTTGATTCAAATTGAATTGAACCAATTAAACTAAATCAAGTTTGATTTGGTTTGGCTTTTTAAAATTTGTGTTCAGTTTAGTTTTTATATATTTAAAATTCAGTTTATTTGATTTTGTTGAAAATTGAATCCAATTAAACTAAATTGATTGACAGAAATCCCTAATCTCAATATATAAAAAGGGTGTGAACAATAAAAAAAAGTATTTAATCTAAAAATAGATAGAATTTATTCTAAAATCCTTGAACTTTGCATGATTATATTATTAAGCTTTTTTATTTTAATTCATATACATTGAGTGCTCAAATTTTTTATTATTATATTAAGCATTTTGTTGATAAAAGAAATTTATAAACAACAATTTAAACATATTGAAAAATTATTTTATTTTTTCATAATTAAAAACACTAGAGACGTAGAAAATAAGTAAACTTAATTTTGTGGTTCTAAAAATTTTTATTTTTATCAATTAGGTTATTATTTTTTTTAGATAATATTGTAATTTTCAAATGCAAACCAAAAAAATTGAAAATCGGATCATTGATCTATCGAAATTAATTCCAAACTCATAATAGATGAGATTGATAAAATCCTTCACTTAGATTGAGTGGATTCTGATTTTTTTTTTAAAAAAATTTTAGATCCATCTTTTTGAACTTTAAAATTATATATTTTTCACGTTATCATCTATTATACTTATAATGATTACTTTTATTCTAACTTTAAAACAAATTTATTATGATTTAAAATTTCACTTTAATTATTTTTCATAATATAATGTTATGATTTTTAAAAATAATAAATTATTATAGAGAATTGAAAGTGAGTCATATATTATATTAAATTATATAATTTTAATTATTTTTATAATATATAATCATTTGATATAACAAAATGATATTTATTATTCTTTAATAATTAAAATATACATTTCTCGTTTTAAATGTGGTTTTTTTAATAATTAAAATATTTGTTTCTTGTTTTACAATTAAATTAAAATAAATTTAACAATGGCCTATTGACAATTACGATTTTCATTAGAAAAAGTAAATTAAATGTTTTTATATAAAACTAAGTAAATATATCATTATATTTTAATATTATATTAAGTATAATTTTTAAATATTTAGATTAGAATTTTATTAATATATATAATTATTTTAAATAATTTTTATTTTTAATAAAATTACCATAAATAATTAATAAATTATATACATAATTTAAAATTTGACACAATAACTAACACTTATATATATATTTCACAGTAAAACTAAACATGTACAGTAAAAAGAACAAAATGAAAAGGGTCGTACCCATGACAAGAAAATCCAATTACTCTTTATAATATCATCAGTGGATTTAAATTGTGGAAATTAAATAATTTTGGTCTCAATAATTTTATCTATGACTAACAATTGAACTCGAAGGTTGTAAAACAACTCAAGCATCAATCCATAAAAGTAAGTTTCATTAACCCGTGTAATTTATTCTTCACCAATTGTGCTAAAAAAGGAATTAGTAAGAATACAGATAGTGTACGATTTTATGCATAGTTAAAGTAGCTGAATGGCCTCCACTCCTCTTGGAACAAGAGAGAATGAAGAAAACATTCAGATTACGGCAGGAAAAGTGAACAAGGACATGTAGGGGTGAGCAAATCGATACTGTTTAGTTGGTTTGATTCAATTTTATAGGGAAAATTAGTTTGATTCAATTATAGTTTTAAAAGATTTTTATATAAAAAATTAAAAAATCAAATAAATCAATATTACTAATAAACTAAATCACTTTAAATTTAATTAATTTAAAATATGTGTAATTTAATGAAATCGAACTAAATATATGTATAATTTAATTAAATCAAACTGAACTGAATCAAAATTTTATAGATTCAATTTAATTTAATTTATAAATATACAAAATTCAATTTATTTGAATTTGATAAAATATTGAATCGACCCCTAAGTACATGCACCATGTTCCCAAATATTCGTTGAGATGGCAGAAGCTTCTAAAACAGTAGGTTGAGAATTTTAAATGATTGAGTACTAAATACTAAATAAAGCAAAAAAACAATGAAAAAAAAAAAAAAGAATGAATTATTGTAATGAAGTGATTTTAATCTCACAAATTTAAAAATAGAGATAAATATATTTAAATGTGAACCAATGTAAATGTAGTAAATTTTATTGAATTTTTTGAAGAATTATATAATATTGTGTAGATTCTAAATAAAAATACTAAAATTTTTTGAAAAATCTATAAGTTTCAATGTTTGTAATGCAATTTTGACATATTATATTTTTAATTTATTTATCTGTAGGATTTATATTTTTTTTATCAATATATATCTTTACTTTTGGGGCATAAGATGTTGGACAAACTCTTTGTTAAAACTCATTTATTTAATATTTTATATTGTAGAATGTATATGTTAAAATGTATTATTTTTATCTATATATTTGATAAGAAAATGAAACTTCTCGGGATTATATTATCTTTTGTGCGCATATGCTCTTATATCCATTACATAAATTATATATTCATTTTTCTTCAACATTGATTCTTGCAGTACGTTTCATTAATCATTTATCCATCATTGAATATATTACTGACTCCACAGTTGAACAGCACAGTGATTTTTATGGCTTATTTTTTTTTAATAAAATCTCATTCTTCTTTTTATCATTGTAGACATATTATTATATAAATATTCTAAGTTTATTTATTTTAGAACTATATTTTGACTTGTATTTAGAACTACGTTTTGACTTGTAATGTCATAACAAGTCTTACACACACACACACACACACACACACACACATATATATATATATATATATATATCAGATTGATTAATTGCCTAAATATAGAACATAAAGAAATTAAAAAAATACTTAATCTAAGAAATAACTCAAATATAATTTTAGTAACCTAAAAAAAATAGAAGGAATGGCAAAGAGGGAAGGTATGTTGTCGTTATTTTGTGGTGAAAAAAGTAATATCCTTCTGCCTTAGTGGCAGAGGTACAACTGTGTTGTGGAAGCACCTACCTATTATTGCAATAAAATCATGATTCTAATCTTGGTTGCTTTTTGTGTATTGATTCAAGATATTAGATTTTTAATGGGCTTATAAGTTAATTTTTTTAGAAAATAATTGCCTAAAAAAGTAAATTATATTATAGAGAAATATTTCTTTTTTCAAAATTATGGTGAGCAATTTTATAAGATGAATTTTAAATTTAAGGATTGAATAATTTTAATTTATGAGAATACTTTTTAATATTAATTTTTAGTTTTATAACGACGAGACATGGCCATATGTTTGGGTATACTATTGCCACAACCTGTTTATTGTAAATGAACATTAACTAAACTGCTCTTATTATTGCTAGTTTTGGAAACTCTTCATCCCATCTTATCGATAACACTAAGGCCCCCTTTCCTCTCTCTCTCTCTCTCTCTCTCTCTTTCTTACTGCACATCAAAGCTAAAATAATGCAAAGAACAATGATAAAACTACATCATCATGTTCAAGGTTGAAGAAGAAAATGCCAAAGATACCTGATGGATATCAATGTTAGAGACGGGTGACGTAGCCTCAAAAAGTTGGTTCAAATTGCTTTCATATATTTGAGAACTATTGAACTTTTGAGAATTTTAATTCTTATTTTGATAATTACAAGCAAAAATTTTAAAAATTAGCTTATGTACAAGTGTTCTTTATGATGACAAGAACAATCATGAAATGCTAATAAAACTTAAAAAATTTCTTTGCACATTGATGAAGGTCCTATTATAGGAGATGAAAGTCCTATTATAAGAGCCAAAGCTAAAAAGATGAGAGATATACTTAATCGGCCAATACAAGAGACTTAGGTTTCTATTGCATTCAGGGGTAAATTATATTATGAATTCATGTCCATGTAGTAATATGAATTTGGAGTCCATAATACTTGCAAAAGATAATAAAAATAAGTGTTCATAGTGTGCTCAACTTCTTACTTTTTTAAAATGATTTTTGTGTGTTGTAATATATTATAAATTTATATAAAAGAGTATGGAATAAGATTGTAAATATATTTAAGAATCGATTTGGATAGTCTATATCCAAATGACATGTAAAAGTCAAATGTAAGTACACAATGATTAGATGTTTAATGAGAGCACATTTAAGAATTTAGGCTAGGTGTTAGGTAACAACTAAACTTAGAATTGTAAAATGTTTTAGGTAGCAATTGAACTTAGAATTATGAAGTGTTTTATAGGACATTGAATGATTAATAAATGCTATAACACATCATTCATATCATATATACTTGTTCAACTAAAAAGATAGTGGGGAATGGATCTTTACTTCTATGTTGTGTGAGACCTTTTAAATTTTAACATCATATTATTACCTATGTACATTTTACCATTATTTAAAATATATGATTGGCATTTTTTTTTTTTATCTTAGCATGTTAGTATTTTGATAGATGATTTAGTTTATTAAATATAACGAGAAAAAAAAAATGAATTGCAAATTTTAAGTGGAAAAGAAAGACTATGTTCGACATGTTCACTGGCTATCTAACTTATCACTTGAGAGAAATATGATTCAATTACAAGTACACAATAAAATTAATTTAGCATACTATTTAAGAAATTAGAGATATTATAACAATGATTAAAGGGACTAGTCTAGAGTACAACATGTTTAAATAACTAATATTTAATTATTTTATATAGGGTTGAAGTTATTATATCATTCCTAGCAAACATATAGAGATAACCTCTTAAATGCATATTTGCTTACTACGTTGCATAATTAGATGTGATAGTTTTTTATCTGACTTGAACCAGCATAAAAAAATGTGACTCAAACTTGACTCACCTAAAAAAATGGGACCCAAAATTAATTCAGAACAAACTCGAAATGATCCAAAAATTTTAGGGTTGAGTCGGGTTGGGTAAGGATCAACCCGACAGGTTGGGTCAAAACTGACCTGAATAGGTTAACTCGTGATTCAACCCAATTGAAAAAATAAATTTATTATTATATATATAAAGTAGAATGATTAAAATAAAAAATAAATTTATTTTAAAAATATTTAAATTATTTAATTAAATTCAAATTTATTATATTTTATTTTTAAATATGTCAATAATTTATATTTTTAATAAATTTACTAATTTTGCTGTGTCTTTTCATATGCCTAAATTACAATTTTTTATTTATAATAACGAGTTATTTAGTAAAAATAAAAGTTATTTATTATTATAAATAATTTTATCAGTTTTATAAAAATATTTAACACAATTATAAAATATATTTATGAAAATATTACTTCTTTTATCTAATTTGGTGGGCAATAGAAATTTGACATCAATATATTGTGACAAAAATATTATGATAAAAGAGTTTATATTATAATATATCTTAAATGCTCATTGTTATCATAAAAATTTTTGAATTAAAATTTTTGGGCTTAGTGATTTAAAATATTCAAATCTTTTTACAAATTTTATTTGTATCCAATGTTTCTCATTAAGTCAATTATACCATTATTTGATGAATTAGTTTTTTAATTCTACCCCAAGTTAAAATAAAGAATTAAAATTGTGAGAATTAATTTTGCAAGAGTTTTAGCACAATCAAATGTTTATACTCTTACATTCAAGTTCATTTGGTGGTGGATTTATAAAGAATAACCATCAAAGAGACGTTACTAACAAACTATGCCTAAATCTCTAAGTTGTGCTAGATATATCTTGCATTTAATAATTGTCAGACGAAATTACGGTAAAAAATGAATTTGTGGTCTATTTTTGAACTGTATCTAACGGCTAGTCCATATGACATAAAATTATTAGTCTTTTCAAAAACTAACTATTAGATATTTCTAATGGATCTCAAAATTCGCGGTGACTATCAAATTCGCTGTCATTATCTTCTTTCTTTGTACGCGATGGTCACCATAAAATCGTCTGTTTAACATGAAGATGTTGTTTAATCAATTCGTGGTTGCTATCAAAATTCGCAGTTGCAATTTTTGAATCTTAACAACACTTTTCAAAATTCACGGTCGTTACAAAATTCGCGGTCACTAATTTCAAAGACAGATTTTTATACTTTGAGTTTTTTTGCTTATAATCACTCCTATTCAACTTGTTATGAGATTCTATCTTAATATCTGCAAAAACAATACTTAAAATTGATATTAGAACCTTTCAATCTATATTGTTAAGATCAAAAGAGAGTCTTAACTTAGGTTTGAATAACCTAGTCCAATAATCTTCCCCTTTTTGATTTTGACAATCTAGATTAAATATGCAAAGGATAAAAAATCAATTATGCATGCTCCTAAAAGAATGATTATGAAGCGATTCAAATCAAAAGTATGAAATTGCGCCCCCTCAATCCATGCTTCCCCTTAGTTATTCTAAAAAGATCATTGTCTTAACTTATTACAAATGTAGTTCAATTTTATCTCCCATTTTTGTATGTTCCCTCTTTGTATATTCAGTCAAATATCTCTCCCCTTTGTCAAGGTAAAAAGGAGAGGAATAGGAGGGAATAAGAGAGAATGAGGAATATGAGAGGGAATGACCAACAAACTTGTCAATCGTACAAACTCAAATTAGAATAGCAAATATAAGTAATTTTGCACAATTGATCACAATATGTCATATAAGAAGATAAATGGATAAAACATAAATTGCATGGAAATTTTGTGTAAAAAAAACATAAATGCAAAATAATTCAAATATTTAAAGATACTTGAATACACAAACTAGGGCTACAAATTAAGAATTTTCATATATGACCCTAGTATAGAGTATATGATTTTTTATGATTGATTTGAACATTTGAAATGTAGAAAACCTCAAATGCAAAATGAATTGATTCAACTCATCACACAATCAATCAATCAAATCAAATATGTCAACACAGATATATCAAGCAATAAAACTCCCCCTAAATGTATGCATAAATATATTAAGTTAAAAATATAAGGGATAAAGGATACATTACAAACTTAGTATCCATGGCTTGATATCAAATAACCATTTGAAACTTTATCCCTTCTTCATTCGTAATCTCCATTCACCTTTGTATTTTCCATGATAAGAATTTGGTGAAGGAGTCTCCATCCTACAATATCAAACACTTTGCTTTGGTACCCAAACATATTTAAGTCCTTAAAATTAGTCTTGGAAGAGTCCTCCAATTTGAGATGTGTCTTCCTAATATGGCAAAATACATTGATGTGCCCATATCTCATATAATAATAACGTTGGAGTTTAGATTTGTGAGTCTTTCTTCTATACATAACCTTAGTATGAATAAAGGGTCTTTTCGTACTTAGGTGGTGAGAATGTATGCAAGTACATGAGTGATTAGGAGTATAAGATAATGTTTTATGTTTGTTTGGCTGAGCATGTTTCTTGTTATAAATGTAAACATAATTTGATCTTTGACCCTTGGCTCTTGAGCCTTGGGGGTCTTTCCTTTACCTTTAGGCATAGGTGGCTTAGTGCTAGGAGCATCTCTCTCTCCCATGACCTTAATACATAAAGTTTGAGGTGTTGATGCTCTAATGAATGTAGTGAATGAAGAAGCATATGAAAAGGCTCCATTAAAGCCTAGACCATGTCTAACTAAAGGAGGTCTTTGAGATATAATAAGTGTATCTAAAACTTTTTCTCCTTGTGAAATTTAGAGATAGAGTTTTCAACTTCTATAACTTCACCCTTTAAAGAATCATTTTCCTTTCTCAAGGAGTTAAAAGAGGATGGAGACTTAGAAAGACTCTTTAAGGACTTTTTGAGTTCTTCATTAGAAGTCCTTAACTCATTTATAAGATCATTTAAGGATTTAAATTCATTCTCAAGTTTAGAACACTTTTTCTTATAAGTTTTCATTTGTGATTTATATTTATCACATCTCAAAGTAAGAGCTTTAAGAAGCTCATCATGTACATCATCAAATGCATCATAATTATTATAAGAGTGTGGAGAAGTACTAACCTCTTTGAAGAAGTCCTCTTGAGCTATGAAGCAAAAGTTTACTACTTATCTTCTTCTTCATCACTTGAATCATCATTCCAAGTAGCCTTAAAGCTCTTCTTCTTTTCCTTATGATGATAGAAAGATGACTTTCTTTGGATTCTTCTTTATCTTCTCCTTGTCATCAACTCCTTGGTCCTTCTTGATATTTTAGCAAACTCTTTTTCTTCTTTATCACTTTCATTTGAGTCACTTGAGCTTAAATAATCCTTTTGAGCTTTAAAGGCCAAAGCTTTCTTCTTTTCTTTATCTCTTTGTCCTTTTAGCTTCTTCATCTCTTTATCTTTCTTGAGAGCCATCTCATGAGTGAAAAGCTTACCAATGAGGGCATCGATTGACACTTTCCTAATCTTCAAATTGGAATCTTGAATGCTACATACTTTTGCACTAAATTTATCTAATGGAAGAGATTTGAGAATTTTAGTATTTACCTCATAGTTGGTAAGAATCTTTCCAAACTTTTTCATGTTTGTGAAAATAAAGAGGAGCCTATTTGTCATTTTGGTGATGCTTTCATAGTCTTTCATCATGAAGAACTCCCACTCTGTCACGTACATCTCCAATCTACTTGACTTCACAACAGTTATGCCCTCATGATAGTTTTCTAGTGCTTTCCATATAGCATGTGCAGTTTGACAATGTTGGACTCTTCCAATTTCTTCTCTTGACATAACGCTTAGTAGAATAGTCATTGCCCTCTTGTTCTTTCCATTTGTCTTCCTTTGTGCTTCATTCCATTATTTTCTTGCAATTGCCACCTCTACTCCTTCAACCATCTTTGTTGGAGGCTTCCACTCTTCAAGTATATAATCCCATAAGTTGATGAGATCACTATCAAGATAGATCTCTATTTTATGCTTCCACAGAACATAATCATTGTCATCAAAGTAGGTATTAAGGTGAGAGTGGACTTCTTCTTGTGCCATTGATCTTTTTTCACACAATTAAGGCTTAAATTGAGACTTAACTCTGATACCAATTGTTAGCCTTATTGCAACAAAAAGAGGGGAGGAAGGGGGGAGGGGATGTAATTGGTGGCAAATTTGAACTTTTAATTTTAAAGAAAGCTCACAAATATGAAAGATTAGAGAAAAAGTAGGAAAAAAATGAACACAAGAGTTTTATAGTTGTTCGGGTATTAACCGACCCTATATCCACTCCCCCAATTCACCAAATGGGTGTTTCACTTAATCATTAGTGTTTTACAAGCTCATACTCAATTTAGTGTTTAGGCTCATACCAAACCTTACAAGTGTTTTTTCAAGGCTCACACTCAACCTAGTGTTTTAGGCTCACACCAAACTTTAAAAGTGTTTTCCCAAGGTTAACACTCAAACCTATATAAGAGTTTTACAACTAGTCTAACTCTCAAACCTTAACAAGAGTTTTCTATACAATGGCTCACTCTCAAACCCAAACCCATGGTGTTTAAAGCTCACACTAAACTATGTATAAAGAAATAAAGAATTAAAATTATGAGAATTAACTTTGCAAGAGTTTTGGAACAATCAAATGGTTATACTCTTACATTTAAGTCCATTTGGTGGTGTATTTATAGGCAATAACCACCAAAGAGATGTTCCTAACAAATTATGCCTAAATCTCTAAGTTGTGTTAGATATATCTTGCATTAAATGTTTATCAAATGAAATTCGTGGTCGAGACTAAATTCATGGTCGCTATTTTTAAACTATATATAATGGTTAGTCCACGTGACATAAAACTATTAGTTTTTTTTCAAAAACTAATTGTTGGATTTTTCTAACAGATCTCAAAATTCACAGTCACTATCTTCTTTCTTTGGACGCGATGGTCAACGTGAAATCGTCTGTTTAATATAGAGATGTAGTTTCACCAATTTGTGGTCGCTATCGAAATTCGCGATCGCGACTTTGAATCTTAACATCACATTTCAAAATTCACGGTCACTAATTTCAAAAATGGATTTTCATACTTTGAGTTTTTTGCTTCTAATCACTCATATTCAACTTTCAATCAGATTGTATCTTAATATCTGCAAAAATAATACTTAAAATTAATATTATAACCTTTCAATCTATATTGTCAAGATCAAAAGAGAGTTTTGACTTAAGTTTGAATAACTTAGTCCAACATATTTTAAATGATTTAAATAATTTATTAATTAAATATATAAATTAATTTTTAATGAGAGATTGAAAGAAATTTTTTAAATGAGAGATTGAGAGATTTATACTTTATAAATTTAAATTTCAATAATTTTTAAAAATTTTAAATTTAAATACAAAATTATCATATAAAAATATATAATAAATTTAATTAAATAAAATGAGATTAAATTGAATAAAAAATAAAGTATCATTTTAAGTAACCTTATGTAATTAGTTTTTAAATATTTCTTAAAGTTTTTGTTTTAAATGATTTAAATAATTTATTATTTAAAATATAAAAATTCAATTTTTAAAGGACTGATTGAGAGAAAAAAAATTAAATGAAATATTAAGAGATTTTATGAATTATAAAATTTAACTTTTAAAATTTTACAGATTTTAGTATAAAATTAAAATTTTTTATGTAAAATTACGAATAATAAATTTAATTAAGGAAAAAAGGATTAAATTGAATATAAAATAAAAATATCATTTTAATTGAGTTCATGTAATTAATTTTTTAAATAATTTTTAAAATTTTTATTTTAATAGTTTATATTTTTAAGGAGAGATTGAAATATATTCTTTTAAATGAGAGATTGAGAGATTTTATGAATTATAAATTGAAATTTTAAAATTTTTATTGTTTAAATATAAATTTAAAATTAGAAGAATTCATTATATAAAAGTATATAATAAATTTAATCAAACAAAAATGAGATAAATTGAATAAAAATAAAGTATCATCTTAATTAATCTCATATAATTGATTTTTTATATATTTTTTAGAAATTTTTATTCTAAATAGTTTAAAAAATTTATTATTTAAAATATAGAAATTAAATTTTTAAGAAAATTGAGGCAATTTTCTTAAAAACAATAAGAGATTGATAGATTTTATAAATTATAAATTTAATTTTTTAATTTTTAAATTTAAATATAAATTTATAATTCATCACACAAAAGTACGTAATAAATTTAATTAAGTAAAATAAAAATAAAATTGAATACAAATAAATTTATTACATTACTTAAACTCTACTATTAATTTTAGGTTTGATTGAACTAATTGAAAAAGTATAAATGTCAATTGAATCTAAATATGCACTTTACTAAATTTTAATTTTAATTTGAGATATAATTAAAATCAATTCGTCAAATTATAGTGTAATTGATTTAATTTGAAACTTTGGATACGATTGAAAATCACTTAAACGTTTAAATTTTTTTCATCATCAAACTAAAATTTTAACATAATTTTTAAATGATTTAATATATAAAAGAAATTTATCACAAGTTTATTTATTTTTATAATAATTGTGATAAATTTGATTTTTATCATGATAACTCACATATTAAGACAAAATTAATTTTATCACAATAATTTTTATCATAATACAAAAAATTTTTTGTAATTAGTGATTTGTTATCCTTAAACATCATATATTTGTTTGTAAATTATTTTAAATTTTGATATATGACTTGAATATAATTTTTTGTGGACATATAATTTTATATGGAATTAGTTCGATTACTTGTTTTTATTATATATAATGATTTGTTTCAAAAATAAATTATATTTAATTTATTAAGCATTTAAATAAATAAAATTTTTTAATCAAATTTTGTTTTATATAAAATTTCACTTAAAATAATTTTTCGGAGAAAATTATTATTTGCTTAATAAATTATGAAAAAGTATTGCATAAATAATAAAAAATTCAAATGCACACTTAAAAATTAATCTAAGTCAAAATACCAATTTTAAGAGTAAATCCAAAATTAACCCAAAATTATATCGATCTGAAAGTAATCCAACTCAAAAGTGATCCGATCCGACCCATTTGATATCACAATTCTTTACAAGTGTTATTTCTGTTTCTATTATAGAGATTCTCACAACAAAAGGTCTTATTTGTTGTATTGTGTGGGAGATATTAATTTATCGGTCAGATTAATTCATTACAAGTGTTATTTCTGTTTATATTATAGAGATTCTCACAATAAAAAGCATTATTTATTGTGTTGTGTGGGAGATATTAGTTTATCGGCATGATGATTTAACCTAAATCCAGACGCATTTGAGTTTAATAAAAAAAATTAAAATTAAACCTTTGCACCTGCTCGATAGTTGTACGGCCAAAGCAAAAGCAATTGCCTCTTTTCTATAGCATAGATAAGATTCATGCATTGGAAACCATCTAAATTATGGACATGCATGAAGAAATCGTCCCATCTGGAATTAAAAAAAAAAAGAGTCTCTTCTAAATAGAAAAAGCATTCTCTGTAATAATAATAATAATAAAAAAAAGAATTGTAGATTCATAAGAGATTTTCTAGTGATATCACTTTGAACTGAGTATGAAATTCATCTTGTTTATGTGTGGAATCATTACAAGTATGGATTCAATTTATGTTTATTCATTTTTTTACATCTAATTATATTCACTAAGGTTGCTAACCCAATCACCACTATCACTATTTCATTCTTCAACCATCACTGCCACTGCTTCACCTCTGATTGCCACCACTAAAGTTGGCCTCTTATCACTATTATTATCATTCTTTATCTATTGTTATCTTACATTAATAGTTTTGTCACTTGTAATAAAGTGTGCCATTTTTGAAAAGTGATTAACCATGATAAAAATAAAATCGTTACCACATTTAGGCCTAAGCAATCCTAAAATAAAATATATTGAAATATCAATCTAAGACATATTAGGAATGGGTAAAGGCATATATAATCCATATGGTTTAGATTTAGACTTAGCTTCTTTATGTGCAAGACACTTATGATAAATCTTTTGCACATTCCATCTTATATTTAGGCTAGTGAAAGTGTTCATGCAAAACATATAAAGTCTTTTACATACCAAAGTGCACCATTACACCCCCTTCATGTGCTTCTCTAATTAGTAACTCATGCAAATTGTATTTAGGCACACAATTGATTATCTTTAAATAAAAATCCAATATACCTAAAGTATTTTTCAAAAGCAATCTTTTCCCAAACATGAAAGAACTTTGCTAAAATCATAGTCATCCACATACAACTCTTTAATGTACTCAAAATCCAAAATTTTAGCAACTAAAGTAGAAAGAAGTACATACTTTTACATTTTCCTTACATTAGCAAACACATTTTCCTTACCTTATAATTTTTTATAGCAATTAATCCATGCAATCATAAAAGGAACTTCCTTTCTCCTAGAACACCATATAAATATATACATCCAAACCCTTCCACCAAGTTGAAACATAAGTTGCACAAATTCCTCCAAACAAGGCTTAAAGGAAATATTAGTAGAACACGAAATGCAAAAATGCTTTTTCTATCTAGTATCAACAATCACTAAAACATCAAATACTTGCAAAACATTAGATAAAGGAAAATTAGGTTTGTTAAAACAAAAATACTTCCTTTTGTACAAAGGTACGATAATCAGTTTTGGAGAAAATAATGCTTTCTTAACCTCACTATTTTCTATTATTGCACTTTCTTTTTCATTAATAGCCATGAAACTAAGGATGGAATTTTTTTGATGCTAATCTCCTTTCAAGGGTGGTAATACTCTTGACATCTCTTTGGGAAAACAACTCCTTACAATCCTTCAAAAGAAACACAAACACCAGACAAAGAATATGAAAATCATTAGTATCAAAATATGCCCCATTGTACAAAAATAAATCCATAGGTGTTTGGGAGAAATAGGTTTTTCTCACTTCCCTCTCTTTTGGATAAAAGTTTTTTTTTTCTCATCCTCCTCTTTTGCATGCACCTTTTTTTTTCTTTTGTGCATCCTCTTTAAGTTCTCCTTTTCCCTCTATTTTCTCACATCTGTCTATGATTTTGTCATAGCTCTCCTTTTTTACATAATTGTTTCTTTCTCTTTCATGCATACTTCTTCTCATTCTCATTCTCATTATTATTATTATTATTATTATTATTATTATTATTATTATTATTATTATTATTATTATTTTCTTTTGTTGAGCTTTCAACAGTTCTTACCATGGTAGCCTCTCGATCTTTTTTTATTTTTGTTCATGTTATGGCTATCTCTTTCTCTTGGTAGCAATCTTTGACACACTTAGAATGGAACAAGTCTTCATAGGAATTTAGTGCAGAACTCTTTTGCATGATTTGCTTTACTTCTTGCCAAGAAGAAATAAGGTCCTCTTTATAACACTTTTTAGTGAATTGCACATGATCCCACTAAAATAAGGCATTATTTTCAAATTTAGTGTTGGCCTTTAAGCACCAAGAAGATAGATTAAATTGGTGGAAAATTTAAAATTTGGAGGAAAGGATTTGATGAGATGGAAATAGGAGATGTAAGAGAAAAGTTGAAGATACAACATTTTATAGTGGTTTGGCTATTAATGAACCTTACGTCCACTCCTCAATTCTTTTTTTTAGGTATTCTACTATCACTAAATGGTGTTTTCAAGCTCACACCAAATTTTTACATTATGTGTTTTATGGCTCATACACAACCTTACAATTTGTGTTTCAAGGCTCACACACAACCTCTTAAGTGTTTTTCCAAAGGCTCACATTTAATCTATACAAGAGTTTTACAACTAGGCTAACTTTCAAATCCAAAAACACTGGTATTTAATACTCATACCCAACAATAACAACTCACATACAAGAATTAAAGACTGGGAAATAGAATTACAAGAGTTTCTCTATATTTAATGTTATTCTTTTGATTTTAAGTCCATTTGGTGAAGTATTTATAAGCAATAACCACTAAAGAGATGTTATAAATAAACTATGTCTAAATCTTCAAGTTGTGCTAGACAAATCTTGTATTAAATGTTTGTCAGTCAAATTTCACAGTCGTGACTAGTCATTCGAGTTCACAATTTCTTTTCTTACACTAAAATTGCTGAAGTCATAGTAGAGAATCTTATTTGTATCTAACGACTAGTCCATATGGCGCACCACCATTAGTATTAAAAAAAAAAGCCATTATGTTTGTCGAGCTAGAAAAAAGTCACAATTGCGATTTATTTTCTTCTAGGACGTGATGGCCACCTCAAATCCTTTTATTTGATAAGGAGATGTTGCTCCATCAAGTCGCTATCTCGACCAATATTTCACCTTCACAAATTTTGATATATTAATGGCTTTTTTGGCATTCTCTAGTTGAGGAATTGATTCCCTCTAAGAAAATGCAAAAGTAGCGACTGCGAAGAAGGACGCAACTTTCACTGCGAATTCTTCTGTTTCGACTTCATCAATTTGTTGGCTAAATCACGATTGCAATTTCCTCCGCAAAACCATCTACCTCAACTTCATCCATTCTTCTTATAAGATAACAATCACAAATTTGAAGTTTGCCACTGTGAATTAGAATGCCTTTCACAATACTTGAGACTTAGACTCTCATTCAACTTCTAATGTAAACCTATCTAAAATCTATAAAATTAACACTTAAAATTGATGTTTGAACATATCAATGTACATTGTCAAGGTCAAAAGAGAGTTTTGACTAACATGGTCCAACAATCTCCTTTTTTTTATTTTTTATTTTGACAACTTAGATTTATTTTTTAAGGGATAAAGAATACATAACTCTGAAGTTGAGATGTTTATCAATGTTTAACAATATAAACTTGAAAAGATACCAACTAAACTTGAAGTGCAATTAAACTAATTGAAATTGTTCCCCCTTAAATTATACTCCCCCTTAATTATAGCATGCAAGTTCACTCTCCCTTTTTGTCAAGATAAAAAAGAAAAGACAATGTAATTGTAGGGATAAGTATAAAGTTATGCAAATAAAGAATATTAAGAACAACCATAGAAGGAATAAAAACTTCAACTTTTATTAATATCAAACAAATACAAAGCAAAGACAAACACAAAAAAAGCTTTTTGGATCACATACTTAGGCCAAAGACAATAAGAACATAAACATAAAAAGAATTACAAACCTAAGTAAGAAAAACTAAAGGGTTGGAGAGATGTGATCATCGCTAATCATCACTATCTCTAACTTCTTCACCCTTTCTCCTTGTGCCTCATCTCCTTCTTCTTCATCTGGTGGTGTATTTTTCTATTCTTTAAAATCAGGAAAATGACAAAGTGTTACACTCACCTTCTATTATAGATCCACTAAGTCACTATAAAGGTGAGAAATAAGAAGAAATCTTCTCTTAAGCATCCTCATCACCTTGTCCATCTTCTTATTGATGGAAGAGAGAAAGATGAAAGAAGATTTTAGGTTAGCTTTGGGCTTGGGCACTTTCTTCTATCATAAGCCTTTTCCTTTTTAAAACATGAGTTGTTTCTTGCTTTTTTGCCCCAAAAGACCCCAAGATATATACATGTGTATTAGGATGGAATGCCTTGATATTAATTAAATATGGCAAGTCAAGGAAGTGTTGGGAGGATAAGTATTTTTTGGTGAGGAATTTCTCATTTTCCTCATTTAGGGCTTCCATAAACCTATATATGGCTATGACATGAGAAGGGAGGAGAAATTGGCTTTTAGGCTTTGTATTCATATGAATCAATTGATGCATAAGGTATTTGCCTATTTGAATTGGCTTATTTTCAATAAGATAGAAGAGACATACTAGGTCTTTCTCGGAAACTTTTTCATTCCCATCACCCTTAACATTGTTAGAAAAGGTTATAATTCAGTGAAGAAGCCAATTGGTGAGGGTTTTGATATATTTAGCCAGAGAGTTTTAGGGTCATATTTTTGAAGAACATTGTCAATAAGTGAACAACAATTCTTACCAATTACCTTACCTTTGGCATTATTCCCAAATGTGACATTGCCACCTTCCTTTTCTTTTATGGCTATGAATAACTTTTTGTTTCCTGTCATGTGCTTTGAGCACCCATTATCCACATACCACTCATTATCTTCATTGATGGCTGCCAAACATTCCTACAAAACATAAATAAATTATCTTTGTTTAGGTATTGAAACATAATTGGGTCTTTTTGGGTTAGGTTTTAAAGGGTCTTTTAATTTAAGGTAAGCCTTTCTAATATAGTAGAAAATGTTTATGCGATAAAACTTTATAAAAATAATGACATTAGAGCTTAGACTCACCTATGTATAACTTTAGTATAAGTACAAAGCTTTCTCATACTATGATGGTGAGAGTGTATGCATATGTATGAGTGGTTGGAAGTAGAATAAAATTTTTTATGTATGTTTGGGTGAGCATGCTTCTTAGTGTAAATGTATGCATGGTTGCCCTTTTTAGGCTAAAGATTTGAGCCTTGAGGTGCCTTTCTATTGCCCTTAGGCATAGGTGGCTTGGTACTAAGAGCACTCTCCCTCTTAATTACTTAAATACTTGAAGTTTGAGGTGTTGATGCTTTAATGAATGTTATGAGAGGAGGTGTAGATGAAGATTCTTCATTGAAACCTAAACCATGTCTTATTGAAGGAGGTCTTTGAGATCCAATAAGTGTATGTAAAGCTTCATTCCCTTTATGAAAATTGGAGATAGAATTTCTAAGTTCAATTACTTCTCCCTTTAAGGAATCATTTACCTTTCTTAAGGAGTTTAGAGAAGATGAAGACTTAAAAAGACTATTTATAGATTTTTTGAGTTATTCATTAGAAGTTTTCAACTCACTTACAAGCACATTTAAGGATTGAAATCCATCCTCTAACTTTGAGCATTTCTTCTTATAAGTTTTTATTTATGATTTATACTTATCACATCTCAAAGTAAAAGCTTTAAGAAGCTCATCATTTACATCATCATATGCATCATAATTATCACTAAAGTGAGGAGAAAAATTTACCTCATTAGAAGAGTCCTATTGTGCCATGAAGTAGAGATTGGATAATTCCTTATCTTTATCTTCCATACTAGAGCTGTCATTCTAAGTGGCTTTGAAGCTTTTTTTCTTCTCCTTGTCCCTCTTCTTCTTCTTCTTCTTCTTCTTCAGTTTGGGGCAATCATACTTGATATGACCTTACTTGCCACACTTACAACAGGTCACTTCATTTTTCTTTTCATTGAGGTTGAAAGATACCTTCTTAAAGCTCCTCTTATCCTTTAGAAAGCATGACCAACTCTTCCTCTTCCTTTTCACTGTCATCATCATCACTTGAGACAATTTCCAACTCTTTGTCTTTGGTTGAGGATTTAAGGGCCAGGGTCTTTTTTTCTATTTTATCATTTTTATCCCCTTGCCCTCTCATCTTTTTCATTTCTTCATCCTTCTTTAAGGTCAGCTCATGAATAAGAAGCTTGCCTATGAGAACATTTATTGGCATCTTTCTAATTTCTAAATTTGACTCTTGAGTACTACACATTCTAGAGGTAAAAATTTGAGTATTTTAGTGTTTACCTTATGATTAGTTAGAATTCTATCGACCTTCTTCATGTTTATGACGATTGACAAGAGTCTATTCGTCATGTCAGTGATGCTTTCATTGTCTTTCATCATGAATAACTCTCATTCAATCACATACATTTCTAGCTTGCTAGACTTCACCAATGTTGTGCCTTCATGATAATTCTCTAAGGCGTTCGAAATTCCATGGAAAGTGAGGCAATGTTGTACTCTTCCAATCTCTTCTTTTGATAAGAAGCTAAGAAGAATTGCCATTGGTCTTTTATTTTTTTCCATTTGATCTTCTATGTGCTTCCACCCATTCCTCCCTTGAGTTCAATTTTTCACTTCTGTCTACCACCTTGGTAGGAGGCTTCCATTCTTTTGTTACTATGTCCCATAGATCCACCACATCGCAGTTTAAAGATATTTCCATTCTATATTTCTAATGATATAGTCGGATCTATTGCAATAGGGCTTGAGATGGTTATGGATTCCTTCTTGTGCCTTTATTCTTTTCTCACACACTTAAGGTTTTGATTGAGACCTTGCTCTGATACCACTTATTGGCCCTTAAGCACAAAAAAAAAAAAAAGGGTTGAATTGGTAGGAAATTTAAGATTTGAAGGGAAAGATTTGATGAGATGGAAATAAAGATGTGTGAGAAGAGTTAAAAACATAAGATTTTATAGTAGTTCGGGTGTTAATCAACCCTATATCTACTCCCCAATTCTTTTAATTAGGTATTCTACTATTACTAAACTGTGTTTTTGAGCTCATAACAAACTTTTACACTATGTATTTTATGGCTCACACACTACCTTACAATTTGTGTTTCAAGGCTCACATACAACCTTTTAAGGTTTTTCCCCAAAGGCTCACACTTAACCTATACAAGAGTTTTACAAAGGCTAACTCTCAAACCTTAAAACATTGGTGTTTAATGCTCACACCCAACAATAACAACTCACATATAAGAATTAAAGATTGAGAAACAAAATTGCAAGAGTGTGGCTATATCTAATGTTATTCTCTTACATTCAAGTCCATTTGGTGGAGTATTTATAGACTACAATCACCAAAGAGATGTTACAAATAAACTATGTCTAAATCTTCAAGTTGTGTCAGACAGATCTTGCATTAAATGTCTATCACACAAATTTTATAGTCGTGACTAGTCATTTGTGGTCACAATTTCTCTTCTTACACTAACATTACTGAAATTACAGTAGAGAATCTCATTTATATCTAATGGCTAGTCCATGTGGCACACCACCCTTGGTCTTGAAAAAAGATAGCCATTATGTTTCTCGAGCCAGATAAAAGTCACATTCTCGATTTATTTTCTTTTAGGATGCGATGGCCACCGTGAATCCTTCTATTTGACAAGGGGATGTTGCTCTATCAAGTTGCGATCTCGACCAATATTTCACCCTCACAAATTTTGATATACCAATGGCTCTTTAGGACATTTGGCATTCTCTGATTGAGGAGTTGATTCCCTAAAGGCAAATGTAAAAGTTGTAATTGCGAAAAAGGACAAGACTTTCACCGTAAATTCTTCTGTTTTAACTTCATATTTTATTAGCTAAATTATGGTTGCGATTTCCTCTATGAAACCATCTGTCCCAACTTCATCCATTTTTCTTGCAAGATAGCAGTCACAAATTTAAAGTTTGCCATTGTGAATTAGAATGCCTTCCACTATACTTAAGACTTAGACTCCCATTCAACTTCTGATGCAAACCAATCTAAAAATCTGTAAAATCAACACTTAAAATTGATGTTAGGACATATCAATCTATATTGTCAAGATCAAATGAGAGTTTTGACTTAGGTTTGGCCAACCTAGTCCAGCATTTAGTAGCAGTAAATATCACTAAAAGAAACAACTATTTTATAAATAGAAATTTCCATCAATAAACTATAGCATTATGTTGGTAAAGTAAGTTATCGTTGAAATAAAGACCGTCAGAATCTATTGACAAAGAAGTGGTTGGTAAAAAGTTATCGATGAAAAAATGAGTCCATCAGTACATTTATTGACTGAATGCCGACTATTAGAGCCATCACTATGATAGCTAGAAATCTTCAGATATTGATGACGAAAGTGTTTATTAGAAATCTGATGGTGAGTCTAAAGGTAATCCATCAGTATTCCATTAGTATTTTTTAATTATTTTTGATGATTTGTTGATGAGTTTTAAAAGGTTTATATGTATTTTTTATGTTTCGTCAGTAATTCATCAGTGAGTTTTTTTATTTTTCGTTTATTCTGTCAGTAATTTATCGTATTTTGAATTTTTTTTTTAAAAAATTAATGATTTAAATTTAAAAAATAAAATATAATTTTAATAAAATAAAAATAAATAAAAAAAAATAAAAATAAAAATAATTAAAATATAAAATTATAAAAATAAAA